>BMAO01014610.1:0-33596 GCA_019973975.1 Trichonephila clavata | reverse complement strand
GTACAATTGATACTTCACTATTTCTACATTCCCTTTTAATAGTTATCTTGCTCTATAGTGGCAACAACATAAAGCTATGGATGATCTCTGAATAAGTGTCAAGTGGACATAATAATTTGGCCACTCAGTGTGTATATATGTTTTGAGTTGATCAACATTATATGAATTTATATCCATCCACTCATTACAATTTTTGAATATTTAATCCATAAATACATATTCTTCTTTTTAAAGATTTTATCACAATATACAATGCTATGTCATTATGTAAAAACATGTTCAAGCAGGCCAATCATATAGCCATAAGTATTTACAAACCTTAAAAATGCCCCCCCCCATGTTAATTTTAGTTCTTCACCAGAAGAAGTTAATATAAAAAAGGAAGATCTATGTTTTGACTGATTTTTTATTGAAAATAAATTAAATCAAGTATAGTAAATGAAAAGTACAGTGTATATTAATGAATAATTTAAAACTCAGTTTTAAATACAGTGACTCCCAGCCTGTTGAGTATTTTTATCATTAAAAACAAGATTAATATTTAGACATTAGAGTTAGAAAAAATAATAATGAAAGTGAATTTTTGCACTATTTTTGAGTTGCTCAACAAATAATTTTTATTTGAAAAATTGGTAGATTATCAAAATAAAGAAAGAAAGATAAATATTTCATTCATATAAAATTTATTTAAAAATAATTTTTTTCAAACATAAGCAATACAACAGCTGAAAGCAATTAATACACAGAAATTTACACTTTAAAATATTCATCTGTAATCATCATAATGTCAATAATATACTGATATAATAAAGTAGTTAATTGCTTATTGATATCACAGTAATAAGAGTTGATACTAGTCAATCACAATCATGAATCAAATGAAAATTAAAGCATTGAAAAAGATCAACACTCAAAGGTATGGATTGCAAGCATTATAGCCCAAGAGTTGAAAATCTTATTAAACTAATCAATAATAGCATTTTCAATACCTTTTTTACACATGTCACACCATAAATAAATGGTTGGACAGTCACCTCAAACCCTTTCAATATTATTCAAACCAAAGCTCTCAGAATTGCAATGAACTCCGAACATTTTCTCTTCAAATTAACTCGACAAGAAATTCTCACCAAAATAAAAGGTTGGGACAAAAATTTTCCTCACTCAAATTTGGAATGGGAAATTTCTCCATTGCAACTTCAAAACCTGGGGACAATCAACATAGAATTGCTGGGAGATGATAAAAATAGTATTAAGAAAAATCTTCACAAAGTTTTTAACACATTCAAAAGAACAGATTATTATACTATCCCAAGACTGACTTATTTACAGAACTTCCTGCAAGATTTTACAAAAGAATTCCACTTCTAAAATAAAAATCTACCAATCCCTGTAATTAATAGCTCCTTTAACACATTGATTGAACAGAAGCTCCGGGAATATTTTATAATTGCTACACATGCATATAAAAACCAACATATTACTTCAATAGCAGGTGTTATACAAAATTGTTGATTTGCTTATAAAATTAACCTGATCAGTTCCATTTTCACAGCAGAAGCACTGGCTATTTGCCAAGCTTTGAATGAATTAATAAAATTTAATGGAAAAATGCTCATTTATCAGACAGTTATTTAGCTTTATCTGCTCTACAAAATCTCTCAATTAAGTCATCTAAAGTAATCCATAAACAGGCCTCTAACCCTAAAACTGCAAGAGCTGTAAGAAAACTTGATGCAAATATTGACTGGATAGCCTCAGCAGATATTCATATATATGCTTGCCAAAACAGACTAATGAAAAATGACCTTAACTTTTAATGCAGTAAATACTTTGAAATTTTGGGAAACATACCATTTATTGATATAATATTGAACTGAACAATAAGCAGAAGAGAGGAAATTCTATGAGTCTAAATCTTGAGCTGAATGATAACACCTGGCCTTCTAAACAAATTTAATTGACAGGATAATGATGTTTGTTCAATTTGCAGTAGAATCAATGATTTGGAACATTTTATTAATACATAAAATATACCTGTCATAGGAATGATCCCTGGAACATATTTCAAATAGATTTCAGAAGTATTATCACTTGTAGAGAACTTTTAGAGAAAGCAACATCAAATAAAAGCAAATTCAGATTTTTTTTTTTTTTTTTGCAGTGCTTGAAATACTTTGATATTTATTAATTGTAGAAAACAAGGTCTAAAAAAAGGGCAATAGCCTCATTCATCATCATAAACATATCACATGATCATGATCAGGGAATAATAGTCTTTGTTGCTCCATATCCATAAACCTTTAGCTGTAGTCAAAAAACATGCTAACAGAATGTTTGATGTGTTTCACAGCATTTTTTTTTTATCTATTAATAATAGTAAAAATCTATTTGTAAAGACAGAATATTTTTTTTAAAGTACATTTCTTGATATAAATGATTATGATTTATGCAGAAAATGAATACTTTAAAAAGTCCTAAAAAGTACATAACAAAATAAAAATTCTTCAACCTCTCTTCAAATTCTCAACCAATTGATACATAATCTTTCAATTATCACCTTTATTGGAGAACGATCTGGAAAGAGTACATTATAAATAAATTTGTAAAAAAAATTTTTTTTTAATCAAGCAAAATACAGAACAATAAAATAAATAGTGTTACTCCAGTTTATGTTTATGATTTTGTTCATAGCACTACTATTAAATACATACAGTTAAAAAGCTTTTAACCCTTTCAGGAACATTGGTTGCAAGACATAACCACAATTTAAAAAGAAAATTACACCAAGAAAATTTATGCAACCTTCTGCTCAAAGACCTTAAAATAAAATTTGTTCAATAAATGAACACTACATGGGAGTATCACACGGGGGAGGGGGGGGGCAGCCTGTTAACATGTGTTTTTTTAATTAGTTATGCTTCCTTACTTTTTCAATAAAATATCTAAAAAGGTGTAACGTTTTACATGTTATTATATTTACAGTTTTCAATTAAACTACTCGGGTAATCATTTCTAAAGAAATTGGTATAAAACATCCTTTTTTTAGAATTTATACTTACTGGTTGCACTATGCAACCAGTGCCTATTTCAGCGTTCAAACACAAACTCTATTCACTTTGTTTGCACTCTGGCCAAACACATGAACACAGATGGTATCGTTTGCTCTCTCTTTTGCCAAGAGGTAATGGAGGAAGACACACATTTCACATTACTGATTTAAGAATTTTCAAAATGTTAAACACATTGCAATAAAATGCAAACTTAGAAAGTGAGTTTTATGTAGTGCAGTAAAAAATCCCCCAGAGGATTTGATGGATGTGTGGAACTTGTAATGTTAATTTGTTTATGCTCCAAAAAGACATTTCTACTTCTAGATATTTCAAAAATAACATTTAATTTTTATACATTGATTTGATTGTAATTCCTTTATCAGTTTCATGTGTCATCATTTTCAAACCATATTCAATCTATCAAATACAAATGTAAAAAAATAAGCAATCAAAAATCTACTTCTATATATTAGTACTAAGTATTCACAAAAACAAAGTTATAAGGCTGTACACAAAGATATCTCAAAATGCATTCCAGTAAGTAAAAGTAAATGGAATATCCTTTTTAAATGTTGTAAACAGGTAATGGTTGCCAATTGCAACTAATTTTCTCTCCCTCAAAAGGGTTTTTTTTAAAATTTTATTTGTGGTACCTATGGGACCTTTTTACCTAATAAAACATGTATTTAAAAATAATTTTAAAAATTTAGCATCATATCCATGAAAGAGTTAAAAAGCTTTCACATATTACAAAAACTTATGCAGATTTATTAAACAATATATATAAAACAAATTTGTGAAAAAATTACGATACTTTAGAAGAATAATGTTATGGAAGATATTTAACGATTTCTAAAAAAATGCTTTCATCTTTATTTAATGAAAATTGATAAGTGATGATGAAAAACATTAAATTAATCATGACTTAAGTGTATATATTGTGCTCTTGTTATAAAATAAAACTAATATATTATTTTGTCACATGAGATCTAATCTATTTTTTAAATACCAAACAATACTTTTAGAAAAATTTTAACAATTATTTATAGAAAAAAAAATACCTATAACCGTGACACTTCCTAAATTTTTCACAAAATACACATATTACAAATATTAAATTAATAAATTATATTACGAAGATTAAATCAGTAATTTTATAAAACTCTGAAGAAAAATAAGCTTTACCTTGAACCATATTTTGCATGAAACTTTTGATAGAAATTTAACATTTCATTTGTTGTCCTGGGAAATATGGATTTTAATGCATTATTCATATGTTGCAATGTAAATACAGGGGATTTACATTCCATGTCTTCAGTAATAAGTTGAAAAGCTGCTTCATTACATACATTGACTATCTATAAAAAATCAGAAGGAATAAATATATCTTTAAAAAATTCATTGAAATTTATCTGAAAGAATTATGATTAGTTTTCTTTGATTCTACCATGAAATATGCACAACAATTAAAGCACAATTTAACTTAAGTAATAAAATACTTATTACGATAATCTGATTTAATAATCATTAACTAAAATATAGAAGCAATTTATTTCATGAATACAGAAAACTTTATCGTTTTGCATTTAACAATATAAATTTGCGTGATTTTTTAAAAGTAAAATAACATGAAATGTAAACTATACTTCAAAAGAAATATAATAGTTCATTTTACTTTTCACAAGTTTGTGAATTCAATATATATAAATATAATAAAGTAATAGAATGTTATATTATTAACAATCACTTCAAAACTAATAAAATATTTCAATTCTTTTACAAAATGTATATAATGAGCAAATTTGAAAAGAAAATTAAAATAAACTTAAATTACAAAAACAAATTAATTTTCAATTTAAAAAAAATGCACCTTTATACATAAAATATAAAAAAGAAATATTTTTGGAGAAATTTAAATATGAAAATATTAAGTGATATTTACAAAAATTAGTTGGCCTTGAATTATAAAATGAAAATTAACTATTAAAGCAACTCTTATCCCTCATTCAATAAACATACTTCTTGTTACATTAAAAAATTTTCATATAATTACTTCAGCTCCTGTGTAGCCTTCAGTTTTTGATGCTAAATATTTATAATCAAAACCATCACAAACAGCTCTGTTTTTCATTCGAAGTCTAAAAATGTCTTCCCGTGTATCGATGTCTGGTAATGGTATATAAATAAAATGATTGATTCTGCCATTTCGAATAAATGCCTAAAAAAGTAACAAGAAAATACATTCCTTTGATTTAATCCAAGAAAATAGAGAACACAAGCTTTTCAGAACTTAATTTTTTATGAAAATGACTATCATTATAATATTAATATTCGCTAAATCATATTTGTTAAGCTTGTCTTTTAAAAATAATATATACAAAACAAAACAACAAATTAAAACAATTCAATATTAAAATTATCAAACTAAAAACAATAAGCACTCTATCATCTCTTTTTTGCACACACACATAACTGTGTGGGATTTCTCATCCTAAAATTCACTTAAATTCCAAATTTTGTAAGATATGACTTGAAAATTTTAACAGTTTTAAAAATAGGTGCCCTGTTATTAAACAGTACCTGAAAGTTTGATGATATAACATTTTCCAATCAATATTTTCAAAGTTTTTTGTACTAATAAATAGATGTAAAAAAAGTGTATAAATGCTCTTATGTAAAATATAAATTGTTAAAAAAAAAAAAAGAATTGTAATGTACCAATTCTTAAAATGGGATCCTGAATATGATGAAATTTTTAATAGCCTAATTTAATGCAATTTTCTCCCATTGATCATGAAATAATCAACATCAAAACTTATTGTTGCAAATTTCAGAATTTTTAATAATATATTAATTTACAAAAGTTAATTACTAATTCATTAGTAATCTATACAAATAAATAAAATTGAAGTGTCTGTTTGTAATTTCAAATCAGCAGCTTTTTACTTAATGCACTAAAAGTATATACGGTACTCATAACAAAAAACCAATTTTTAAAATTTTTGTCTGTCTGTCTGTTTGTTCCGGCTAATCTCGGAAACGGCTGGTGCGATTTTAAAAATTCTTTCACTAATGGAAAGCTACATTAACGGGGAGTAACATAGGCTATATTTATTCCCGTATTCTTACGGGAACGGAAACTATACGGGTGAACGTGAAACTGAATGCCAAGATGAACGCCAAATTGAACGCCAAGCTGAGCTAATGAAGTCGTTGTTTTGGTTACTGGCGACCGATGTTCTTCATGAGACATAATAGTGTTACGCGCACATGATAATACGCTGACACGTGCCAAATTTTTTTTTTTTTTATGATAGTTATCTCGCTGTTTAGTTAAGTAGAGCATCGGCTGTTTCGGATGCACTTTTAAAAATAATAAATCAAGGCTTCATAAGCAAAATGCAATGCAAGAAACAAAAAATTGATAAGTTTTACGGCTAGTTTTAATCCATTATTTTTTTTTATTTACATTTTTAGTCACATTTAAACAATAGTTATTATAATCCCAATCTATATCTATACAAATAAATAAAATTGAAGTGTCTGTTTGTAATTTCAAATTAGCAGCAATTGTTTGCGGGGGCGGGGGTTTAAGGGGCGTTAGAAATTCCGATTTTTAAGTTATTAGACGTACAGTCTTGAAACTTAGTAAGTAGATTCCTCTCATAGGGTAGAGATACGCTACAAAATGGGTTTCGTGAAAATTGCCCTCAAGTGGCGTTGCGGGACCTAAGGGGCGTTATAGATAATTATTTCCATTTTTAAACTATTAGACGCACAATCTTTATATTTGATAAGTAGATTTCTTTTATAGAGTAGAGATCAGCTATAAGAAGGTTTTGTGAAAACAGACCTCTAAATGGCGTTGCGGGGGATTTAGTGGCGTACTAGATAAATATTTTCGTTTTTAAACTACTTCACCTCCCTGCTTGAAAATTGGTAGGAATGTTTCTTTCATGGAGTAAATATCCGCTACAAAACAGTTTTGGGAAAAATTGACCCTCAAGGGGTGTTGCGGGGTGTTAAAGGCAGATATAAATAATTATTTCCATTTTTAAACTATTAGACGCACAGTTTGAAATTTGGTAAGCAGATTCCTCTCATAGGATAGAGATACACTAAAAAATGTGTTTTGTGAAAATCGACCCCTAGGCCGCGTTGCGGGGGTTCAAGGGGCGTTATTGATCATTTTTTTTTTTACATTTTTAATTTATTGGACGCACAGTCTTCAAATTTTGCTAAGCAGATTCCTTTCATAGTGTGCAATTCCCCTACAAAATTGGTTTTGTGAAAACAGACCCAGAAGTGGCGTTGCGGGGGCTCAAGTGGCATAGATAATTATCCCCATTTTTAAACTATTAGACGTACAGTCTTGAAATTTGATAAGCAGATTCCTTTCGTAAAGTAGAGAACCGCTACAAAATGGGTTTCGCGAATATGAACTACTAAGTTTAATTTCGGGAGATTAAGAGGCGTAATTGATAAATATTTCCATTTTAAACTATTTGATCATCCTGCTTGAAAATTGGTAGGCATGTTCCTTTCATGGAATAGAGTTCCTCTAACAAAGAGTAAACCGAAAATTGACCCCCAAGGAGGGTTGCGAGAGGTCAAGAGGAGTTACAGAAAAAAATTCCTGTTTTTAATTGTTAGACCCATATACTTGAAATTTGTTAAGCATGTTTCTTTTGTTGAATAGGGATCCACTAAGAATATATTTTAAGCAAATCAAGTTCTGGGGGGTGCAGGGGGTTACTGGGACGTATTGACAAAAAAAATTACTTTTTTCGAGCTACAAGGACTATAATAATGAAATTTGGTTTGCATTTTTCTTTTGTTGAGTTGAAATCCGCTAAGAGCGGTTATTTTGGAAAACGGCTCTCAACGGGATTACGGAGATATTGATAGTAAAACTTCTTTTTTTCTGTTAGATTTAGACTTGAAATTTGGCCTGCATGTTCAATTTACGGATTAGAGATCCACCAAAAATTGGTTTTGCGGGAATCCACTTGGTTTTTGGTTTACGAAAGAGCAAACATCATTCTATGCTTCAATTTTAGAGATTTTTAGAAAACACAAATTAGATGAGTTCTGACCCTTTTTTTTATCAACAGGCGACAGTTGCAGGTATAAGTATATTTTTCAATACAATCGAATTCTTAATGCAGGACTTAGATATCAATAATTTATACATATATATAAGCAGTAAAAAATTATAAAACATCATGAAATTCCCAGCGAAGCGGGCGGGTAACAGCTAGTATACTATAAAAAGCGACAATAAATATATGAATTGCCTGCATGGAAATAACCTAATTCATATTTACCTCCCAATTTTCTTTAAATATCTCTGTAAACTAATGATTAAATTTGAATAAGATTCAGATAAAATATTAGGATCATGCTCTACTTGATTCTAAAAAATAAAAATAAAATATTAAAGTTGTTTCCTTTAAGCTATTATGAATTATATCAATTTTATCCAGTTATAATAAAAATTGTGGAAATCAGAAAAATGTTTCCTTTTTCTTCATATCTGATAATGAGCAGATTCATATTTTTCAAATTTTAAAACCACATTACAGGAATATTTTCAGACATATTAAAATTTGCAGCATAATAGCTGCATACCACTCAATGATCTTTGATGGAATTAAATACTAAATTGTGACTTTCTGCTAAAAAAAAATAGAATTTTTCTGCAGGCTACTATAGATACCATAAAGAAAATAAAAATTAATATTACAATTTTACTTCACAGATTTTTTTATAAAATGATATAGGGATTAAAAAAAAACTTTACCTCATCAAGCCTGTCAGGTCTATTTGTTGCTGCTAAAATTATGACATTTTGAAGTTCTTCAATTCCATCCATTTCTTGAAGAAATGCATTCACTATTCTTTCTTCAACTCCTGTCCCACCAGAACTAGGAAATAATTAAACCATTAAATTAATTTTCAGATCTTTTCTGGCAAATAAAATCTTTTACAAAATGATAAAAATTCAAATTTTAAAAAAATCAACTTTTTACTTAGACGAAACAACTTTCCTTATCCTACACTATTTTAAAAATATTAAATATAGTTAAAAATTACCTTCCTCTTCCAGGTGCTAGGGCATCAATTTCGTCTAAAAATATAATGCAAGGAGATTTTGCTCTGGCCAAAACAAATAAATCATGTACTGCCTTTTCAGACTCCCCCACATATTTGTTATGAATATCAGACACCTAAAAATATATTCATTTTTAAAATGAATCTATAAATTTTCAGTTAAACTGAAGATACTGCTATTATAAAGTTTAAATTCAATGTTGAAAAAATAGAAGACTTTTTTAATAGTGAACTTAAAATTTAATTTACAATGATGTATAATTTTTTAAACACACAAAACATATATATATATATATTAAAGAATAATCTACTCTTTTTTAATTTTTCTCAGATTTATTCATGCCTTGTGTAATTTTTATATAAATAGAATCTTCTATGGAAGAGCTTAACATACTATTTGATGTTATACAGCCACTCTAATAAATTACATCACTACTGTTTTATACTGATTAAGTGTTATAAGATGAGAAAAGCTTAACTAAAGAATTTTAACCAACTACTTTTCCATGATTATACAGATTCTTCAGCTAATAAAGTTAAGGTTATTGTATCTTTCTAAGATGCATTTTCTTTTTACATATTTCTTCCATGTGTGTTACATACAAATATGTATAAAATAAAATTATGAAGGAACATGGTGAGCACAGTAGCATTAGAGTTAAATTATGATATAGAAAACTTATTCTGAATATACTAAATAATTATGTATAAATTGTTTACAAGTAATAGTTAATATCTCTTATTATAAATTTGTGAAATTAAATTTAAATTAGATTTCTAAATCTTTTAATTCTATAGTAAACATAAATTTCTTTGTATGAAAACAAGTTTAAAATGTAAGAATGTTAGAAATGTTCCCCTTTCCTTTACACAAAATAATAATAAAACATTTCTATTTTAATAAGACATTTTTCATTGCAATTTAATATTTAAATTATACAGAAGAACAAAGAGCAGTTCAAGTATAATTTTATTAATTGCAGATATATTAGCATAAAAACAGCATATTGTTTATTTTGAAGAACACAAAAATTTAATTCAACAGTTGCATATGTGATGATACACACAACTAATATTACAGTAATCTATTGAATATATGTATAAGGAGGAATGAAAGATTTAATTAGTTACCCAAAAAATCATCATATAAACTAACATTTAAAGTAAAGTGTGACTAAATTTTTTTTAAAGTTATTAGATTGATGATTCCAATAAAGTTTTCAAGGTGATTTCCTCCTTAAATGATATTAAAGAATAAATTCAATTGCACTGATTCCAAAGTAAAACTTTACCCTGTTAATTCAAAATGTTTCAAGGGGGATATAAGAACTTTTTAAATAAATTCTAGAAATGTACATTAAATAATATGTATACATATTTAAATTCTTATATTTACTAAGCCAACCAATTAAAAAACAAACATTTTGCATATATTATAAATATCCCATTATGTGTGATTCCTGATTAAAATTTATTTAACTTTAATTATGGTGAATAAACATGCAAGCATACAAGTTAACAGATTAATTATTTGAATTTCAACTGAGTATTTCAGAAATGCAGCCTACATAATTTTTTTAAAATTTATAATTAAAACAATACAAACCAAAAATTTATTTCTTTAATAAAATAAGAGCTTACATTTTTAGAGATGAAATTAAATTTGCATTCTGTGGCTAAAGCTTTAGCAATCATTGTTTTAGAACAGCCAGGAGGTCCATATAAAAGAATTCCTTTAGAAGGTGTAATGCCATATTTCTTGTACAGCTCTGGATGCTTCCTTGGACCCTCTACAATATCCAACAAAGTGTCTTTAACATTTTTCATTCCACCAATATCACTCCACTTAACCTGCATGATTTCATTTCAGGAAAAAGAAATACATTTAAAAAAATGATATACATATAGCTCCTAACATATGAAATGTGTTCAAAAATATTCAACTATAATTTTTCTATGTACATAGGCATTCCTCAAGCACATACATAAATTTTACCCTTAAAAAACTTAACAAAGTTACAGCATTAAAATTTCTATAGTTTGGTAATTTTCAAGCTGAAACAACCAACAAGATTCAACATGACTTCAAAGATAAAGCAATGGACATATCACAAAGAAAGAGGTGATACAGCTGCTTAAAGCATAGCTGCACATCAATGGGAAGTGAAACACACATTTTCTAGTACACTTAACAACCAGATATGAAATTGTATGCCAAATGGAAGTCCTAGAGATACAGAATTTTAGAATAACAATCAGAAAACTTGCAAGTGAGGCGAGCATTAATACTGGATTTGTTTATTTCATTTTGACTTCAGGAAATTCAATTTGTGTTAAATATGCTAACAATCAAATCGAAGTTTGGTAGCAATAGCAGAAGCAAATAGATAATGCTAGAGATTGTAACAGCAATTTCAAATTCCTCAATTCAGGTATCATTAGCAATGAGTTTTGTGTTTATGGGTATGAATGCAGAAACCAAGTTGCAGTCCTCATAATAAGATTATCCAATCCCGAAAATTGTGAGGCAGGTCAGCAGCAATGTTGAAATCTGGCTGAATGTCTCCTTTGACTCCAGTCGTTCGTTCATCAAAAGTAGGCCCAACCATCCCCAAGGAGTATAGCTAAGAGGTTCTGCATTGACTT
This sequence comes from Trichonephila clavata, assembly GCA_019973975.1. Taxonomy (NCBI): domain Eukaryota; kingdom Metazoa; phylum Arthropoda; class Arachnida; order Araneae; family Nephilidae; genus Trichonephila; species Trichonephila clavata. Next base: position 21,783 of record BMAO01014610.1, on the reverse strand, counting down.
CATATTATAAGATGCATGTACTCGGACCTATGGACAATTATAGGAGCCTAATCAGTAGTTCAATTTCATGATAAACATTTGCCCATTCTTTATGTTTGATATAGAGTTTCCTGACCAAACAACATGTCTGTGCTTCATCAAGATCCCCAACTTCTTGAGATATTTTGTTTACTTCTGGCTTTTCTTCAAACTGTGAGTGAAAATGTTTTTGAAAGGACCAGATTTTAGTCCAGAAAAGACATGTAAAGAGCAGTTGAATCTCAAAAGAGGCTATACAATGTTGCTTCCAATAGTGTTAAAATCATTGGGAAACATATATTAGCCCCAGAAGTCAACTTCTATAGGTATATGCATAACACTGTTGCATTTAAATATTTTCATGAATAAAAGTTTGAATATTTTTTATAAGGACATAAAAAAATTAAGCATAAAAAATAAAACATAATACATATAAGTTTTTATGAATTAATTTCATTTTTATGAATAGGCCTTTAAATTTAACAGAATGTTAACCATATAAAGAAATGTGTAAAAATATTCAATTTGAAATTGCTAAAACGATAAATATTATTACAGATTATCATATATTAAAATTGATTAAGAGGTGATGCTAACTAATAGTCATTCAAATAAAAAAATACTAATTATTTCTTGTAGCTAATTAAAATTATTTCATAAATTACTAAAAATAAAGAACTGTGATTGGTTTGTAAATTAACCTACAAGATTTGATTAAATAAAACCTATAACACTTGCAAACTTAAAAAATTAGTGTTAAACATATAGAATAAAAAAATTTTAAGTTTGACAAAACCATCCAAGAATTTAATTTAAGATATATATCTTTTAAGACTAAGTAAACAGTTTCAGAGGAATAAAACATTTTAAATTAAATAAATAAATCCCATTACAGTGAAATCGATAAGAAACATTAAAAATAAACATAATGAAATTAAAGAGATACCTCTTTTATTTTCATGTCACTCTTGACAATGCTTGGTTTTTTCCTTTTCAAAGCTTGCTTAACAGCCCAAAAAGTTATCTGTTTTTTATTCTCACAGGAAGATGATACACTGTTAAAAATTTGAATAATTTCAGCTGTTAAGAGAAAAATTAGTAAAAATTTGATTAAAATATAGAAAAATAATCACATTATTTGGTGTACAAAGAAAAATATTGACAGAAATTATGAATTACCTAGTTTATCATTATGAAAAATTAATCTAATTCCAAATATTTTGGAATATAAAATACTGTCCAAGAATTTCATAGTTTAAACCTATCTTCTACCTATAAAATAAACACATGCTGTAAAATCTGGCACATAACACACACTTTTAGCACAAAAAATAAGATCGAAATTTATGAGTGTGCATTACACGCCGGGTATAAAAAGATAAATTTTTTAAAAAAAGAAACAAGCCTTACAGTAGTTGCATATGATGTGAAACATCTGACATGGTATTGTGGGAAATATGCAATAGCGACTTTAATCCTGAAAAAAATGAATCGGGTATGATTGGAAATAATTTTCTATTGAATAATTATATATCTTTAATTAAAATTTTATTTAATTAACACGAGGAGTAATGCAATTTTTTATTAAAAATATTTATTCTTGTTCAATTTGGGGAAGAGCGGAGACAATAGATTTATGAAAACTAAAATATGACACATATACTTAGGATTTCAAAGTATTTAAAAATTGTTGAAAAACAGAGTCAATAACAGTATTACTATTTGTTGTCGAAACATTTCGATTTGTGTTCATTTCCAGCTTGAGTTCCTCTTTCAGAAAAGCTATGAGCGGCTCAGCTTCTGGCAAACTGAAGTCAACGTTAAAATCACCACCCAAAATCATGGGAAACTAGTGATAGTTTTTTTTAAAGAGCATAACCACCTTCGGTATATGGTAAAAGTACAAAATGCAGGAAATCTTTAATTTTTTTTAACTGTTTGATTCGGAGAAATGTATGCAACCATCAAAATGACAGTTCGTCTATTTTCAAACACAACGAGCCCTACGACTTAGACATTTGAGTGTAAGAATCGCAAGTTTATTCTGGATGCAGTCTAATAAGACTTGCTGGTATGTGCAGAAGGCTGATGGCTCAATTGCTACTAGAGTTGGACCCCAACACAAGGGAAGCGAAGAGACACTATCAAACACATGCTTAAAAATTAGAAATATTAGAGAAAATTAAAAATACCCGATTACTCAATTAGTTAGTATTTTTTTAATCAAGAAATCTTTGTTAATCGCAATTAAAAATATTATATTGACAGAGGCAAGAATTCACCTCAAAGTATGAAAAGAATTTTTTTTTTAAGTCGTATTCTTTTTAAGAATGATAAGCTTTGTCAGATGCTTAACAGGAAATATAGTTATTAATATATAGTTTACACATATATAAATGTATCCTCAGATTTCACACACAACGAGCCCTGAGACCTAGGCATTTGAGCGTAAGAATCACAAGTTTATTCTGGATGAAGTCTAATAAGACTTGCGGGTATGTGCGGAAGGCTAGAGGCTTAATTGCTACTAGAATTGGACCCCCAGACGAAGGTAGCGAAGAGACACCACCAAGCGCACTGATTGATTAAATCTGTAGTGATATAGTCTATACAAGCCAGTAACAACCTCCGCACCATGGTGATTATTTTGGTGTAGTGGTTAAGTTACTCGGCTTCGGACCCAAAGGTCCCGAGTTCTGTCCTATAGGATAAAAACGTGCCACTTCATTTGGTGACCCTAGCTTAACTAAGAAAAGCAAAACCTCAACTGATCTGTCGTGGCGCCATCTACCCGCAAAAAAAGAGAGCAACCAAAGAAAGAATTTGTCAGATAAACACATGAACAAAAGAGCAACCAAAGAAAAAAAAATTCGTCAGATAAACATGATGCAAGAGAGCAACCAAGAAAAAAAAAATCATCAGATAAACATGACGCAACTCATCCAACACACAAAAAACTGACTGCTCTCATTAACAACTATATCGTTCGTTCGCCTAACCAACTCTCTGGTAGGGAGTATGTAGTGATATAGTCTATATAAGCCAATAACAACCTCCGCACCATGGTGATCATTTTGGTGTAGTGGATAAGTTACTCGGCTTTGGACCCAATGGTCCCGGGTTCTGTCCTACCGGATAAGCGTGTCACTTCAAATCAAATCGTGCATGCTTCTCCGACTTCCTGTTACGCATTTCCGTCCCTTTTCACAAAATCACTCCAACAAATATCCAGCAACCGAGAGTAAAGATGTTACACATCAAAAAGAGATGAGCATAAAAAATTAGACTTCTAGACAGATCAGAATACTGTTTATTTTTTTTTAATAAATGACATACATAATGAACTTAAAGGGTTGTAGTTCTAGAAGTATACTACTTTTTCAAAAGTCACAGATAATATCTCAAATAAATTACTTCAAAAGATAATGGCATCGCAAGCGTATTTTTCCAGTCCTTTTGTAAAAAAGGAGGTGCATGTTATATGGAAAATATACCAATAAATAAAAAAATGCAACTTCAAAGTATAGGAGTATGTTATACATCAGATTTTACAGCAATGTTCCTTAAATGCTTCACAATAAAAACATATGCCAGTAGGTACAAAACTTTGCAACAATTACCTTAATCAATTATAAAATAAAATTTAACAATTTAAACAAGAAATTTAGAATACAATAAATTTAAAATGATACAAAAATCATCTTTTTAATATAATCAAATAACTACTATAAAAATAGCATTTAATTTTAAAAGAAAGAAGCTTTAAATTTATTGATATATTCAAAAATGTAACATACCAGCATCAAGAGTGTTTTCTAAATCTCTTCCGGTAAATCCTTCAGAATATTCAGCAATATATTTAACTTCTTCTTCTAATAAGTTATTTTGTCTTGTACTGAGTAGTTTGCTTAATATCTGTAAATATTGAGGGGAAAATATCTCATAAAATATCAAATAGCAATACAATATTCTTTTTCTCTCATTTCACACTTAATTCAAAATCAATAGTTATTTTTTTTAAATTTTCATCATATTTTTGAATTCTTGTTTTTCAAAAATTACACATGAAATTTAAAAATTTGTTACATGATTATTTAAAATTCCAAATATCAATAAAAACATGTCATTCAATATTTATAGCTTTTTTTTTTTTTTTTCATAATCAGAAATGTCTTGTTCAAGACCAAGCTTACAGTAAGTATTTCCAAAAATATATTTAAAAGAACAGCAAAGAAAAAATGCAGTGTTTTAGATCTACATTAAAACTATAGTTTGAATTTTTTTTATTTTATTTCCAATGGCGGATTACAAGACAACTGCAAACTAAATGAGAAACAGAGAATATTGACAAAAAACAAAGGACAACACAAAAAATAATAAAAGAAAAAAAAAAGGAAAGAAACACAAGTTCACAGTAAAGTCTATAAATCACACATTTTGTGTCTGGCCTTCCAATATCTGCTCCACATGGATCCAGAGTTGAGTGCACAGCACAGCATGCCAAATAATAAGCTTTAAAAAATGCAAGTATTAAACATTTTTATTAGCAAAAAAAGGGACACCAAGGATTTGCTCAAATGGGACAAAAATCGATAAGTAAATGATATAAGTGGCATAGGAATGGAATATTTACACAGGAAATAGGACTATAAAAGAAAATAATCAGTAATGCAATGGCCCAATTCAGACATCGGTGTAAGCTGTTATATGTCTGGGTATTGACTCATAAATAGTGTGTCCTTCTACAAGATTGTGTAGAATACATATTCCAATAGCCAAAGTACATCAGGTGTTCTAATGAAGGACTAGGACGGTCAGAGATGTCTGCTCCTCAGGCCCAAATGTGTCTGTTGGGAAAAGATTTGGCAATCATACTAAACAAGGAAATGTTTGAGAAACACAAAGGCAAGCAACAGAAAAGTGTGCCATATGCCATCTTACATTATTCTGCTGAAATGTAACCCCATCAGTCCATGAAATGAAAGGCAACATTAAGGAGGGTAGAATCCTGTCAACATACAGATGTGCTGTAAATGGCCCAGATGACAATCACAGGGATATACTTATCAAATAAAATGGCCCTTCTCAACTCCTGCTTGTCAGGCTATGTAGCAGATGACTATTAAGTGAGTATCCCACCACTGTCTGGACAGTACTCAGTAATGTCTTTCTGGTCATTGAAGTTCAAAGCTACATTTGTTGCCAAAACCAACTCTACTTTAGTATAAAAAATTAAGGCCAAGGCTAGTTGGTACTATGGTCTCTGAGACTTCACCCCCCTCCTCCTCCTATTCACCTATGGATATTCATTGCAGTCATTGGTACCAGTGCCTATTCAAGTTCATTTTGGGCCCTGGGCACAGAAGACCTACAGGCCCCACCCCTGGTGCAGGAGGTTCGAAAATTATGACCAGAAAATCTGGTTAAGTCCAGCTTATCCGAGCCCCTGGGCGCCCTCCCCAAGCACTCAATGGATAAACTAGCACTGATTGGTAGGCTTCACATCATATCATTGATAAGGACACTAGAAGCAGTGAGGGGCTGATCAGATTATCACACTGTCTTCACATAATGCTGTTTCTCTTAGTCAACTACTAGCATTTTTTATGCTTCTAACGACATGGTTTACCTATTCCTCTCAACATCATTGAATAACAATATTAATCTGATCCAAATGTTAATCCATCCAATGATTTGACCACTTTTCTCTTTTAAGTCAAAATGTACCTTGTTTCTCAAATGGGATATCTGCTTCTATTGTTCATGAATACTTTGCTATGGGTATAATCCATAATGAGTCAATACACCCACATTTGCATGGCATTGTCTTACCACTTCTGCTTAATACATTAAACAGATGCTCTGTTGCAATGTACTGGAGCTAGTCATTGTGGTCACCAAAAACTAATCATTTGCATATTCTATCATAAGGTATATCATAAACATTTTTGTCCCTGTTGGATAATTCCTTGCAACATTGTTTTTTTTATGTTATAGAGCAAGAGTGTCAAACTCAAAGGCTAACTGGGCCAAACAAACAAAATTTAACTTTAGGTGGGCTTCAAAAAAAATCAATATTCATAGAGATGTAGGTTTATTTCCAATAATACATTATAATAAACACATATAAAAGAACAAGAAAATTTTAATGTTACTTCCTGACACTTAACATCTCTTCTCTGGTAATATCTTTCTTTTGTTGGGAGAAATTTTGTTCTCAGTGATTATTTTCAAAACTGACCCAAGGTTAAGCAGGGCCGCAAAAATATTCATTGTGGACCGCAAGTTTGACACCCCAGTTATAAAGTATATTTAGCTCCTATGTAATAAATAAACAGCAAAATAGGACAGAAGTCTTTTTTCTTTATTGAAACAATAAGCAGTGGTTAAAATTAAGCAGAAAGTTACAAGGCTTTACATAATAATAATGATAATTATACTACAAAACCATACTTACATCCTCTCTGTCAATCATATCTGGTAATTGACAATTTATCTCTTTCACTATTGTATTGCTTCCTCTTAATACTGTATCATCATAATCAGCATTATTGGCAGTGGCTACTATTACAATCTTTTCAGTCTATAAAATTTGAAAATGTAATTTAAAAACAGAGATGAAGAAAATTGTATTTAAGAATAACATAACAGAATCTGGTAATATATTTTAAATCAGGAGGATTTTATAGGATTAATGGGCTCAAGTGTAGTATGGGGGGGGGCTTTGGATTTGGTGATTTTTATTTTGATATTATGTTGAGATAACGAATTCATTCTGGCTTCCGGACACCTATCGCTAAGTGAAGTAGCTTGGCAATCGATTTTGGTCGCCAAAAGTAGTTGACATCGCCAACGGCCCTTTCCCCTATGCTACACTTTAACCGGATTAATGTATATAAAATTAAGAATATATTTCAAAACATAAAAATTGCTTTGATTAATATAGACGAAAATATTACTTACAATACAGTTTTCAATGAAGCATGATAACGCTCTTGAAATTGATCGAGATTCAACATCAGATGTTTTGGGACATAAGTACTGAAAATCATCAATCAAAATTATGCATTCCTCTCTGAAAAAAGAAATGAATTAACAATCATATTACTACTGAAACTGATTTATAATTTATGGACAAGTAGATTAAAAATACTGTTTAAAACAATACCTTTTATTCACTTTCTGAAAGATTTGTTGTAATTCTCGCTGTGATTCAGATGATGATCTGAAATTAAATGGTGTAAGCTTATTCATGATGTATATATACTACACAGCAATCTAACAATAAACATAAAACACTAAGGAATTACCAGAAAAAGATGCAAATTGCAGGGTAGGTGTAATTTGCCACACTTTATAATTATCTTGAATGTGTAGCTGACAAGTACTTGGCAAGTGTGATAAAAGGGAAGTAATCGGTAAATTCGTCAACAATTACATGGTTTAGTTGGCAAGGAAAATCAATTAGTAGAGTTGTATTATCATTGCAAAATGTGTTAGAAAGGTCAGGTCATCACAAAAGGAAGCAGATGTAGCAGACAGACAAGTTCACGATAAGTCTGATCCTGAATGACAGATTAGTCCCACAGGTACATCAAAACCAACTATCCCCAACATGTGTCCACAGTGTACTGTCTATGGCATATATGGAAAAGTATGTGCCACATTCAGTGGATGCAATCAAAGGGATGTCAACACAAATGGATCGAAACATTGTCCACAAAACACTGAAAATCTCTAGTTCCCTGCTGAGAAGTTTTTATAGCAAGCATAAGATGCTCTAAATCATCGTTGGTGAACTAATGGCATGGGACACAATATTTTGGGCACACCACCAAACAAAATTATTTGCATTTCAGTTCAAAATATTTCCCCAATTGATTCATTAATCAAAAGAATTTTCAGCGAGATTTTCTCAGTTCAAATAATTATCGGAAATGCTCAAGTTTATTATGTACATTAATGTGACTTCATTTGGTACACTGAACTTGTTCAAATTTGACTGGCTGGAAATTGAAGAATTTGGAATGCAACTGATTGACTTCCAGTCTAGTTCAATATGAATTCAAAAATTTATTGAAACAAAAAAAAGTTGGAATTAATTGAAACAAAAAGATTAACAAACAATATGAGTAAAAATGCAAGTAACAAAATTTTGGAAACATGGAATTCAATTCCACACACATTTAACTGTTTGAAGAAGCTGGTTCATACATATATGCTACTTTAACCATATTTTCATCTAACTATGCCTGAGAGTCATTATTTTCAGAGATGAATAACATTAAAGAATTGCTTAGAAAGACCGTTTGGCAGATGACTCCAACTTAGCATGCATTCTGCAAAAAGTAACATCTTACAATCATAATATAAGACATTTGTCATCTAATCTAAAAAGAACAACAGAAGTTACAATAATTTTACTTTAATTTGAATTAAACATATAACAGAAACATTTAATACTTTATAATACAAAATATATATTTTTTTTTTGCAGTAAATAAAGAGTTTTGTGTTGGTGGTATTTAGTTTTATTATTTTCCCAATAATCACAAGTGAAAATTGTTTGGTGGCATGTCTTTACCTCATTAAATATTTCTGTAGAGAAAATGGAAGGTTGATCCATAAAGGTTTGCCTCCCCCCCCCCCCTGCTCTAGATCCTCCTTGATCAATCAAGACCATGCAATCATGGTGCTAATTCAGAAAACCACCATTGATCTGATAGCACCAACATCTGCATTTGGAAGACTTATTTGCAAAGCAAAATGGCACAAATTCGTCTTCTCTGACAAATCTTACTTTCTGTAATTAGTCAATGTCAACAAATGTCTCTACAAACATTTGCTAAAACCAATTATATCGAGTTTACTAGAATTATAAAACTGAATCAGCCTGTAATCTGCAAATGGTGGGTTGGTACTGTGGCAGTAACATAAGGCAGAAACATTATAACAGGTCTATGAATAGCTCAAGGAGACCAAGCTTACCTGAAATTGTGTCCATTGAGAGGACAACCAGTTTGCTGTTTGGCATTTGTTAGCTTATCAAAAAGATTACAAAATGATTCAGTTTTACACAATATAACATATAATTGGTTTCAACAAATACATTTCTAGATATTCGTTGGAATTGACTAATTATAGATAAGATTGTTGTATATTATACTCAAAAGATTGTGATCAACTTGTTCTCTGTATTACAAGTAAATTATTAATGTGTTTCTCAATACAAAAAAAATAAATGCAATTTTGTATAAATACAATTAAACAATTTTATCTTAGACAAAGCCCTGTGCAGGAAAAGACAGAAAAATATTTTTAATAGCATGTGGGATTTTATTTTACAAAACAATAATAAATTAATTAATAACTTAATGGACATTACTTTGCATTTAAGTAATTGCTCCTAATTAAGTTTTACGCTCCTAGTTAATATGCTGTGCACACACACACTTCCCAGTTTCTCAAATCCATTTTCATGATCTCGGTATTCACTTTAACTGCATTTCATCAACAAAATAGGTAAATTTATGTTATGTTGGTTACAATGTATGTAATGTTATGAAATTGTTTTTGTTGATAGTTATAAGAGAGTGATCTCTGATAAGTTCTATTTTTAAATTTTTTGATTAGTTAACTAAATGTTTATTTAAAAAACTGGATTTTATAAAACATTCTGCTATTGACTACCATATATATCATACTTATTACATAAGTATAATTGCCTAGAACAATATACACATACAAGAAAAAATTTTAAAAATTATACAAAAAAAATCAAAGTAAAAGACCTTTTAGCCTAAAATAAAATAAAGGGCTAAAAAAATTAGTATACATATACATAATTGGAGACAAATATTTATGATGAAAAGTAATAAATTAAATTGAAGTAAGGATCAGGGGAAAAGGTCTAAAATATTTATTCCATTTATTTTCCATTAAAAACACTTAATAAAGCCTAATCAAGAGAAATTATCAAATATTATCTGATAAACTATTATCTATCCTGATACAATTAATGTAGACAATGATAGGGAATTGTTTATTAAAATACCATGAGACTTCCAACTAGATATTTGTATATTGCAATCTCTATAGCTTTGGCATTTCAGTGTAAAGCAAATTATATTCATATATTAATTTGAAAACATTTGTTCTTATGAAATGACTGTTCACAATGTATTCTATCAGAATAATCTCATCTAAAAATAGATTGATAAAAAACTGTCAACAATGAGTAAGGAAACATTAAAACAAATAAAAAACAATCATTATAATTTAATATATATTTGAAATCAAAAACAAATTTTCTTACTTGGCATATAAACTAGTCCATTTAATTTCTTCAATGTACTCACTGTATTCATTATGAATTACTTCTAACATTGAGGTTTTACCAATTCCAGGAGGTCCTAATAGCATAAGTACTAATTTCATAGTGCCAGCTTTTGGAAGAAAGAAAAAAATCAGTTCCATTTTAAAACTAGAAAAAAGAAGTTAACTAAAAATTCTCCAGTCATTTGAAAAGTAAATTTCACATGTGAATTTTCCTTTAAATCATAAAAAGTTTCTTTGTAAACAAAAACAAAAAATTAACTAAAATGTTCCGTAATTCAAGCAAATTTCATTAAAATTCATTTGGAGTTCAAAAATCAATTTTTAGTATAAAAAAGCTTTAATAATTAATTTTTGTTTTTAAATAGATACATAATAGAGCCTAGTAAAGAATAAATGCAATAATTTACACACAAACACAAATAACTTCAACTTGATTTGCATAAATATATTAGTTATATACAGACAAATTTATATACAACCTTAACATAGAGTTACAAACACTGTACAAATTTTACCTGAAATCACTCAAGTGTTTGAAAAAGCATTACCAACATTTTTTTATTAAAAGGAACACAGAAAAAGAATATAATGGGAGAAATTTCAGATGTGATGCAACAGCCCCATAATCTAGATACAAATTATCAGTTGCAAATTTAGGTGTTTTTCTTTTATGCTCAAAAACCAGCCAGTTTGGGAACTTTTGAGTCTAATAAGATATGTCAGCTTATTACAAGTCAAATATTACGTGTGAATTCATGCGATTTCTGTGCTTGGGATCATATCTGATGAATAGGGTGATCTATACAAAATTCACCAGGATAATGATTTTGGTATTAATACAAAATAACTCAGATTCAAAATTCACTGTTAATGGAATAAAAAGCGAAGGAGTACTGTCCTGCTTGAACTAATATTCACAGATGTTCTTACCCAGATTATGAATTTAGGAGGAAAACCTCAGTCTCAAGATTACCTCATAGGCATCAGTTATAAATGTTGACTCAAAGGAACTTTATCTGATAATTTCTGATCGATAAGGAGCCCAAACTATTATCATTTTTGGATGCAGTGGTTTAACATTGACTAATTCAGGGTTCAAAAATCTCAAAAAATGATAATTCTACCGTTTCACCAGACCAAATAATGAAAAATGGGTTTCATCAGAGAATCATTACTTCCTTAGTCTGATTCTCCAGTACCAATGATATCCAATATCTCATTGGCGAATTCCAGTCACAGAGCATTTTAGGCATCTGGAATGAACAGTGAAATTTGGACCTTGTACGGAAATGTAAAATTAGGAAGTAAAGAACTGTAAAGTTTGGATCTTGGTACCTCCAAAGAAGGTACTTTGGTACAGCACTCTGACATTTAATAAACTTGCCAGTTAACAAGTGGAAGTGCTTCATTCTTCTTCTATGATTGTTCATGCTATAATCAACCTTTTGTTCAAATTTTTACCTATGTGTCAGGTTTTTCTCTTCAGATAATTTTAACACGGGGGTCAGCTAATTGGGGTTTGCTAGCCACATGTAACTTTTTGCAAAGACAGTTGCAGCTCTTCAGACTTTTTCCTCTCTTAAAATTGTGTCTATTAAAAAGACATTGCTTATTTTATTGTTAATAATTACCTATTGATTTAATATTTGCAAAAATAATTTTAATCCATTGTATGATATATTATTCATCTCGCATTTTTTCAACAGTATATCAATAGTATTTACTGTAAGTATTTACTCTTCACACCTATACTGTGTCTGTTTATAAACATGTAGCATTTATATCATATACATATTCTGATCTTTTCAGAATAAGAATTAACTTTCTTTTGCCATGAATTTTTATAAAACCTCTTACATTTTTTAACTATTACTATTAAAAATTTATTGTTAAATAGTAAGTTGTTTTATTTTTTTAAAAAAAATTCTAAAAACTTAGACAATTATTTTCTTTGGATATTTATAATTTTCTATAGAGCAAAATATAAATATATTTCATATTAGAAACATAATGCAAATAAAGAACTTTTTTTAAAAAATAACAAATGGAAATTTTAAAAAAATGCACATACCTTTATTAATTCCTTTTGAACAATTAATTCCCAAAAACACATTTATAAATAATTTAAGTTGCTTCTGTTCTTTTTTTAAACCACCAACTTGAGGTAAATATTGAAAGGTAGATGTCTTTTCACTTTCATCAAGTTCAATAGTTATACAAGTTTTATGAAATGTGGTAAAAAATACAGGCATCTGAAATTCAGAACATTGATTTTCTGCATCACACAAAATGATAGAATTGTCACTAAATGATTCTTTTGTTTCATTTATATTCAAGAAAGAAAACATTGATTCTACATTTGAAGATGATTGATCTATTTTTCTGTTTGAAAAACTCTTATTCCTGTCATAAGGTAATACTTTTTCAGTACTTGATTCATTTAATGAAAAACTAGGATCACAATAGCTTGCAGAATTACTCCAACTGTCAGTTATATCTAAATTACTAATATTTTGAAGATTGGGCTCTTCACTAGATATTTTCGTAATGCAAAATTCTGGTAAATACCCTTCTTTTATCTTCAAACCAGCATAGAAAAAACGCTTCTCCACTACAAAAAAGAAGAGCATTGGATAATATTAGTAATCTCATTTATTTAACTATTTTGTTTACATTGTTTAAATTTAAAATAGGTACCCTTTTAATTAGCTTTTAAATTGATATATGACTAAATTATATATAATACAGTCTAAATCCAGAAAAAAATAATAATAAAATTAAACACACATAAAATGTTTTTGACTGAAATAATATTAACATATACACCTTAATCTCATGCTTTCTGTTCAAAACAATTTCATTAAAAAAGAACAAAAAAGAGAGAGAGAGAAAAATCCAAATATGAAATAGACACAAGGAAGCAAAAGTTGTATAACTTATATCTTTCCTAAAATAACTGCAATATTTATTCGAGTCTAAGCCGCCATCGATTCTAAGTCGAATTCTCAACACATTTTTGTGGGGGGGGGGGGATTGTAGAAAGGCTTATGAATATTCAATATTTATGAAATTGAGGAAAAAAAACTGAATGAGAATTAATAAAAAGTGAATAATTAATTTATTTTACCAGCATTAAAAACTTTTTAACACATACATGAACCTGTAATTGCTCTAACTATCAGAGGATCATGTTCAATTTCCCACCTCCAATGAATTTTTCTAATTTTAATTCTAAGCTGCACCCAATTTTCAGTAGCATTGGGAAAAAAGTGTGGCTTAGATATGAATAAATATGGTAATTTAAATATAGTGATAAAAACTTATTTAATGAATTTAAAAGTGTTTTAATGGATGTTAAAAATTTAGCACGCTTGTACAACTGTAGTATCAAATCAAGAAAATCTTCGTATAAAGAACATAAGTATATGTTAAATTTTAACAGATTTAAACACTTGAAATAAATTAATAGTAGAGCAAAAATGCTAAATTCATAATCTTAGTTGTATTTGATTTCCTAGAAAATTTAAAAGTAACAGAGATAAATTAGCTTTAAAATCAAAATATAACCCTCAAAATATTTGATAACTTCAAAAAGCTCACATATTATTAGAAATGTGACAAGAAAAATAAAACCCAAATAAGGTTAGCAAAACAAATTTTGGGTAAAAATTATATAGAAAAAATTGCTTATTCATGTTTCTTTTATACTGACATTTCTTTAATATTTTTCAATTCAATCAAAACAAAAACAAAAAACAGAATTATATCATTTATAAAAAAATAAAAAATTTATAATTTATTACATAAAAAATTATAAAAGCTGATTGCAATCTAAAATTTTCATAGTAGAAGACATGAGATATATTTTCAACTAACTTAAGTTTCATTCTCTTATTAGTTTATCATTGAAAGAAATATTACTAAGCTTTACATCAATTTTTTAAATGCAGCATATATATAACAATCATACAAAAAAAATCATTATTCTTACAGAATAATTTGTATTGTTCCTTCAGCTGAGCAAAAAATATAACTTAGATATCAATAACGTAATTTATAATAAGCATATACAGGTATTTTTTTTTTAAAGCTTATCTTTTCTTAATTCACTCGAAAAAAAGTTTTCATATCAATTCATATTTTATGAAAGAAAAAGAAAAGAAAGAAAACCTGATTCCCTTTTTTTAAAATTCAGCCAATGTGATTCAAAAAGCTAATGTGCTATTCCTTATTTCTCAACGTGGCACTTTTTCACAGCTGGCTGATCATACAATTTTTTGTGTATGCTTTTCTCTGGGTCTAAGAAATTATGTTGGTTCTTCAGTCAAAATAAAGCTTAAAATTGTAATCTAGATGAAAATTAATTCTTTAGGATATCTTGTCAGAACAAGCAATCAGTGTGTTATCTGTTAAAATTACACATGGAGATTGGTGGCAAATGAATATAATCACTGGCGTAGCTAGACCCGAATGGGCCCTGTATCCAAGTTCCTTGGGGGCCCCTTTATAAGAGCTCCTTAATATCTAGCCATTTTTTACTTACACATCTTGGGGCCCCATATTATTGATAAGGCGGTAGCTATGCCTCTGAATATAATGCAAATATTGTAAATATTTGATCAATTACAACTTGCATCTAACTACATGAAAACAACCCAGTTATTTATAGCTATATTAGCTCCTAAATTTATGTTCTGAAATAAATTATGCAAACTGAAGATTTTAATAGATGACATTGATATATGAACATTTTCTTGACAAAGGGGCAACGATATTTAGCAAGTATAAATATTAGCATGAAATGTAACCCAAATGAACAAAATGATGAACCACTATTAAAAGATAATGGGTATCCAGGAAAAAATATAGCAGAACTTTGTGATTAAAAGTTTTTACAATATTTTTGGTGTACTGAAAATAGATTTAAGATTTACTGTGACAGGTTGTTATTTCTTGTATGCTTGAACAAATTTTGGCTGTTGCCTTACTAACAGAAAAGTACCATATATTTCCAAACACAAGCGGGTCTGTGTATTAGCCAAGAGTGTGTGTTTTTCAAAAATTATCCAGAAATCAAAACCCATATATAATTCATGTAAGAAGAATTTTAAACATAAAAATTAAAATAACAGTATAGATGTTCAGTTTTTCTCTGTAAATAACAAGTTTGAGAGTGAAAAAATAACATCTTAAATTAGGAAAGAGTCAAAAAAAAAAAAAAAAAAAATGGGAGCATGTGGTCATTTGTCTATGTTTTATGTTCCAGGGAAAAAACTAATTGTATGCTAATATGCAATCAGATATCACAATGAGTGAACGTGAGTTTTGTGAATCATATGGAAACTTTAATTCTAACATAACATTGCAGAATTTATTTAATTTTTTTTCTTTTTGAATCAAAGTTCCATTCAAAACATCCAAAGCTGTAAGATTAAAATACTTTGCATATACCTAATGAAAAATTTTTCAAAACCTTTCTCTTAAACTACCCCCCCCCCAAAGAACTAATGTAATTGAAAATAAGCTGACCATTATATTTTAACTATAAAAAAAAACCTTTTAAACTTCTTATAAATGTCTACAAGTTTGAAGTTACATTTTTTTTGTATAATTAATTCTAGAAAAGAGAAGTATTACTGAAAGAGAGGCAATTTATTCAAGTAACTGGATATGAAAAAAATATTTTCTGCTTCATTGATTTAATTTTTAAGATTATATATGAAAAGAAACAACATAAAAACTAAAAATGGATTATTGTTTGCCAACATCACTCTCTGAAATGGCTCAAGGTCCTCATAGTTATGAACCACAGTCAAGTGATGAGGACAACACCCAAGCACTGACATCCCACACATTCTCTAAACTTCCAAACCAAACCAACACACGAGGACTTTCAGTCTCAACACATGTAATGTACATTAGTCTCTCTGCAGTATGAGTCTTCAGTGACATCAGAACTCAAACTCATAATTCAACAAAGCAATGCAGACCACTAGTTTGCAACTATGTGCACTTGGATACAGTATCACAACTGAAAATGAAATAAAACAATCTAGTTTAACATAAAATTATTGCAATGCTACCATTATTGTAATGAGATAATGAACAATATTATTTCAAATCCTTCAAAATAAAGAAAATAAAATTTGGGACTTTTCAGTAAGAGCCATAAGAGTCCTTTCAGTAAGTTCAGTAAGAGTCCTTTGAAAATTGGCACAGTTTAATTCATTTCTTTCATCACATTCTCAATGCAAGTTAATAGGGGAGAAAGTTTAATACCAAAAATTATAACTTTGTTGCAACTCAAAAGTTAACATTATAACAAGACAATGATAAAATAGAATTATTCTCAGGAGAAAAAAACCCTGAATCAAACTTGTAACATCAAAATTCTAAGAAACTACACACACATACAAAAAAAAAATCACTCAGTAGTAGATTTAACAAAGTAGTACTGTTAAAGTTTTACCTAAATTTGATATGGTACCACACATATAAAATTATATTTTTCAATCAAAAATGTTTGAATATACTTTTGATGCTCTCACCTTACAGTTTATTGTAAGCATCAAAGAAAAGAATTAAATTTGAAGAAGTTTCAAATGATTAAATTACATTAAAAAGGTTAATAATATTAATATTTTCATACTTAGTGCAATTAGGATATTTTGTTTCAAATCCTCATCAGCAGTTATCTTGCCATCAAAATTAATAGTAACTTCATTAGCGTTCTTAATTTTTTCAGTATAAGGGTGAAGAGATACCAACTCATCTTGTTTAAATCCCAGATTTACTTTTGGAAACAAAATTGTTGACCTTTTGATGGATTTTAATGGAACTGGTACACACAATGCAAAATTTTCCAAGCCTTTTATAAAAACGTATTTAGGATGTTTGCAAACTTCAAAAACTGATGGATGAATGAAAATAATATTTCTTGAAAAAATACGTTTGGATTCTAAAACAATCAAGCAATAAAAAAATTTATTAAACAAAATGTATGATGAAAATTGCACATAATGTTAAGATAAAAATATTATAACAAATAAGGAATGAAAAAGTGAATCAATAGCAATATTATGACATAAGCATTTTGAATAAATAAACATTTAGCAATCGAAACATACATACCAACATGTTTATCATCATGTATTACAGTAAAATGCTGAGAAATCATTTGATCAGTGTTCTGTAATTTATCGACTAAAAGGGATTCATCTGTAACCTCACTTGTATTTGATAAATCAGAACTATCAGAACATGGAGTCCTTTTCTTTTTTCCCTTTTTTGGTTTCATTTCTAAATTATTTTCATGAAATTAAAAAACAGAGTAATACATAAATATAACCCAAGAACTGACAAATATTTATTTTCCACATTAATTGCATAAATAACTTTGATAAAAAGAATTCCATAAAAGCTGCTTTCATTAACTAAAATTAATATAGTTTAAAATAAAGCCAAGATTCAATTCAGCCTTCTTATTTTTGATGCATTACTTCCAAGTTTTCATTCATAAAACCTCCCTAAATATAATCATATTTCTGGAAATACCACACTCTAAGGAGAGGTTTAATCTGATCTTCAGATAAGACATCAATGGGGTCCAGGTCCATGGCCTTGGTTTCAATAATATATCCAATATGATCTAAAAAATTTGAATCATCAAATATTATTCCCAGATATATTCTCTGAGAAACTGGAAATATCACAATATTTGCCAGTTGGCAACAGCAGCAAAAATACATTATATCATGTTGGTCATCTGTGTCTATAGACCAAGGCCTACCACCATACACATGCACATTATACTTCTGTGTTTAGTTGAAAGGCAGCAGTTGGCCAAGTTAGTGTGAGCCTAGGTTTGTGAGATGGTGAACAATGTACATTGATTTGTAATAGATTGTTATTTGTACCAGTATTTGACAATGTATAACATAATCTGTCTCAAATACAGTTGACACTGTATGTATGTAATCACTATGTGCTTCACTCTATTATATAAAAGTGCTGTTTTTTAAGTAAGGTCCGTTTGTATTTTAAAAAATAACAACAATATTTTGATTCAAAAAACTTTTATTACGGCAGCTTTCACTTCTTCATTGTCACTGAAGCGCTTCCCCCCAAGACTGTGTTTGAGGTAACAGAAAAGGTGGAAATCGTTAGAGGAGCAGGGTTGGGGCTGTATGGTGCATGGTCCAAAACCTCCCAGTCAAAAGATTCGATTACATCCTGAGTTGTTCGAGAAGTATGAGGCCCTGTGTTATCCTGGAAGAGCAAAACACCTTTGCCACGCCGTTAAGAAGTGAAAGCGGCTGTGAACTCTTGGCTGTCCGACTAGGCGGCAGACTTCTTTGAAGAGGATTTTCAAAACTTAGTTCTAAGGTACAACAAGAGCATTAATAAACTCAGCAACTATGTACAAAAATAGGCAAAAGTATGTACAATCCTAAAATAAAGGTTTTTTGAAACAAAATGTTATTTTTTAAAAAAACAAATGGACCTTACTTAAAAAACAACCCTCATAGTTTTAAGTTTCTTTTACTGAATTTTTTTATTATACAGCAATAAAAAAGTCTTGAGTATATAAGCAAAGATTTTGGTAGTAAGATAATAATTGGCTCAACATTTCTAGCAAGTTATAAAGGACTCAATCTATGTGCTATATTATATAATCATAATAAAATAAATATAAACATAATAGATTATCCTACAAAGCTTAGAAAAGGAAAATTATGAAATTGAATACATGTATACACTAACAAGCAAATAAGTGTTTGTTGACATTGTATTTTGAAGCAACACATGGGCTATTGCGGCAGACCCCATATACTTGAACCACAATCAAGTGACGAGGACAACACCTGAGCTGGTACCTCACTCTCCTAACTTTCCCAAAACACCAACATGACAATTTTGAGCCACAATGTATTTAACATACATCATCCCCTCTACAAAGCAGTTCTTCAGTGGCACCAGGACTTGAATCATGCCGGCCACAAGTTTGTGACAAGGACCAGGTAAGAGCAAATATTTTTGAAATTTAAAGTTTATAATTAGACATCAGAAGAATATTAACTGCAGAAAAATACATGTATTTTATTTGGCAAATATATAGATAAGATTAGGGTCTCTTATTCTTGCCAACTCTATTAATAATTCGCCATGTTGATACCCTCAATTTCCTATATGTTGTACCTGCTGAATTACAACCAATTACTTCATTACATATATTGCTGCCAATAGGTTGCAATAATATGTAAATACCTTTATTTTTGCTTAAATAACAACATTTATAAATTACATTTCATTTCTTAAATTCCATCATTTTTACAAATAAGCTAAAACACCAATCTGATTTCCTTTGATAGAATAATTCTGTAATCTTTGAAATTCTCCACTAAGTCTCTTCTTCAGAAATTAAAGTCACAGATTTTCATAGTTTTACTTTAAATTAATGAGGAAAACAACATAACCTTTAAACAAGGTTATGTTTGAGCATGTGTGGGAGTTTTTTCATTATTGGCTGTGTATTGTGGCATTTTGTGCGAGTTTTTGTAAATGGTTGATATGCTATTATATATACATGAGAACTAATCTTGGTACTTATGTATTATCCCAACCTATTGGCAACATTATATGAAAAAAGGCACATGGATGCCAATTAAATGAGTACGACACATATGAAATCAGGGTGGCCAATGTGGCCAGTTAATAGAATTGGCAATTGTTTCAATAATATGTAAGTACCCAAATAAGTATACTAACAAGCATTGCATATAACTATTATATACACAGTCTGTCAAAAAAGTTCCGTAATTTCGCGCGTATAGTCCGCGGACTATCTGTGTTTAAAATGGGAATTTTTGAAGCTGAGGACTATCCACCAGTGCGGATAATAAGCTGGTTGTTCACGGTTAAAATCATTGAAATTTAAAAAACACGCTGTCGTGAACTGCTGATGATCGGGATTTATAAAAGCCGGGATTGTTAGTGAAAGCGAGGAAATCCCTGACAGTGAAGATAGTGATGCTGAAAATGAACTTTCGGACACTCTCCCCGAAAATATATTAGAACTGTTTAATTCTGATACCGATGAATCGGACTTTGAAGGTTTTCGTTAACGTAGTAGGGGGAATGTGTTATTAATTAATATAGGATTAATTAGTAAGCACTGTTTTTTATTTGTATTTAGCATTTTATTTCTGAAGGTATATTAGTAAGGAAGTACTTTTTTTCTATTTATACTTAGTTCTTTGTTTCTAAAATACATTAATATTGCCGTATTAAAATAACGTAATTTCGGACGTATAGTCCGCGGACTATCCGGTGGTGCAGACTATCTGACGATTTTTGAAATTTTTTTTATATAAAATCGTGTCTGCGGACTATACGATGGTGCGGACTATACGTGCGAAATTACGGTACTGGGACATACCAGTTCATAGATTTCTATCGTAATATTTTACTAAATCATACAAATAAAACCAAAATAAAGTAAATGTTATTTTGGCAAATACAAATAATAACAATTTGAACAAATTCATACATTAATGCAATTATAGTTAAAAATGAAAATAAAAGAAACAAATTGAAAAACATGCTCAAAAAAATATTAGGGCTCTTTCCAATAAATTAAGAAAAATAATTCAAAATTAGAAATTAATATCTTGTTGAGCTGCCCTTGCTTTTTATGACCTTCCGGGTCTATTTGGCATGCATTGGCTGAATTTTTTTCTAAAATCATCCATCAATTTTAGTCCACTCTTCAACCAAATATTTTCTCAAATCCTACTTGTTATAAATTTTCTAGTCTAAAAAAGTGGTGTGAAATTACATTCTATTGATGCGCAGTATACTTGTTAAATTTCTCATTTCAAAAGTGTCCCAATACTTTTTTGACTGCAGTGTGCAATTGAATTATATTTGAGAAGCTAGATCAAATTATAATTCTATAATACTAATAAAATTTTCCTTATATACTGTACACCAAATGATAAAATATTTCTCAATTCATTTTGTTTTTGTTTAATGTGATATATATTTTTATAAATGGCTTTACAGTTATGCATGCCAAGTGTCCCAATACTTTTTTGAGTGACTGTAAGCACATCAACACAAACTAGAATAAAATTAAAATTATATTTAAAAAATTAAAATTATCTCCAATCTAATAGGTGTACCAGAATTACGAGAGAAAAAATATATCAAATCGAAAATACCGAGATAAAGCTCATAACACTTGCAGTACAGTTATAGGAATTTTAGTACTAAAGCGATGCACGTGTGTTATTGTTTATAGTGTTGTTGATTGATTGATTGACAAGAAATAGGGATGTGGAGCAAAGAGAGGCTATTATCCCATTATAGTGTTAGCCCCATCATGCAATCCATACTTCGTGCTCGAGCACAGGGCCGCCGCGTGGG
>BMAO01014609.1:0-29141 GCA_019973975.1 Trichonephila clavata | reverse complement strand
GAAAATCCTGAAATGTGGCAACTTCTCCCAATTTACCTTATATATACAAATCTATAACACCTTCAATTCCCTTAGAATCAGTTCCCTTGTAAAACAGTAACCTTCCATTTCTTACATAAATTTCCTGACCACATTATGTTTTTGACAGTCATGGGACCCGCTGCATTGTAAATTTATTGATAATGCTTACGGATCATTTTCTGTTTAGTGATGTGGCCCACGGATCATTTTCTATTTATTGATGTGGCCCACGGATCATTTTCTATATTTATGATGTGGCCCACGGATCATTTTCTATTGATTGATATGGCCCACGGATTATTTTTTTTTTGTTTTGTTGATGTGGCCCGCGGATCATGTTCTATTTATTGATGTGGCCCTCGAGCGTTAAAAGTTGAAGACCTCTAACCTACAGCCTCAGTGGTGCCAAGTTTCACATATCTGGGTTGTGTAGTTTTAGTGTGGTAGATTGGAAACACGTAAACTTTCTTTTATTAGTATAGATTCAATGTAATCATGGAAAAATTTGAATGTGTGAATTCATGTCTTCATGAGT
This sequence comes from Trichonephila clavata, assembly GCA_019973975.1. NCBI lineage: Eukaryota > Metazoa > Arthropoda > Arachnida > Araneae > Nephilidae > Trichonephila > Trichonephila clavata. The sequence continues at coordinate 28,585 of BMAO01014609.1, read as the reverse complement.
CAAATATTAAAAAAATCGCGAAGTCTTCCACCTAATAGCAGGCAACTGGAAGAGGAGTATGAATTTTGATGAGTGAAATTCATTGTAAATTATGTTTTAAAAGCATTGTTAAGATCATACTGTTTCATAGTTGCTAAAAAGGAATAAACAACTGGGGATTTATTTTATTGTTATCAATTTTATTTAAAAGAAAGAAAGAAGAATTAAAAATAAAGGGAGGGGGAAGGTTGCTTTTTTTTTTGTATTTCATAAGAATTTTTTTCTATTTTTGAAGTTATACTTCTATTGGGACGTTAGGGAAAAATGATCAGAGTAAATTTTTTCGACGCGCGTGCACACCGTCACGATACCGATGCGCGCGCACACCGTTGTCTAATAATTTTGGAAGTTACTAAGGAATCTTGGCAAAATGGGTGTCGATTGAATTGGCTTACCCTCCACATGTATTTGATATCTATGGGCTTGTGTGGTTGGGATAGAGGAGGGCTTGCACACTAAAATATCACTCCTCCATGTTATTCCTATGGGGTAGGAAATTTTCTAAAATGTCACTTTTTTGGTGCTAGGGGACTGATATTTGGGGGATCGTAATAACTATTGTTATAAATCATATCTGTTAGGAGGCATACCCCCCGTGCATCCCCCTCTACAGCTTTTTGGCCAATATCTCGGTACCCAAGCCTCAGAGTACATTCGGACCTGGCTCATTCGATCCCTCTCTGTCTGCTCTTCCAGTGATTATAATTTCACGCTCATAGGGCTATTTATTCAACGGTTTTTTATTGTTTTAAACTTTTTGAATTTATTAAAATTTGCAATATCTTGGATCCTGTTTGAGTCTTGGACTTGAGATTTGAACCAACTGTTCCACTCGTCGAGACACATCCAGTCATCTACTTCATTCCCATTGTGTAGGCATGAGGAGGGCTTAAGCACTAAAATATCATGCTCCCATGTTAATCCTATGGAGACTGGAAAAAATTTCACCTCCCTAAGGAATTGAGCTTGGGACTTGATTTTTGGAGGTCCGCCATATTTTCGTATTAACGCGAGCTTTACGTGGAATTGGCCCCTTCCGGTGCCCCCCCCCTACAGGGCTTTCCCGGTAATAACTATGCTACGTTAGTATACCGCACCGGCTGGATTCGCTTGTTCTCCCTATAAGCATCCTAGAAATATTTTTTTTCAGGACAATAGCCCCATTCTTCACCGATATTTAACATTTTAAAATTATTTTAAAGTTTTAAAAAATTTTAAATCCCGCATATTTTTGAGGATTTTTGAGCTTTGTTAATGAAACTCGGATCATAGGTTCTCCTCGTTGAGCTCTTTCATCTGTTATGATTCGTGTTTAAATAGTGAACCTAGGGGGGCGTTATCACAAAAGTTAGAATTTCCATTTTATTCCTATGTGGTTCAATCTTTTGATGACGTCACGATATTACAGAGATAGGATGAAATTTTGGGATCACCTACTACTCTGTGTATCGTTGGGATGTGCGTGACCATTTACGTACCAGTTGCTTCCACCCCAGGGAGAGTTAGTTTCGTTTTCCTTTGCAAAGCTAGCGCTGGTCCATTTGCAACTACAAACTCCGGACCGGTTCGAATAGATTCCTCTTGTGTTTCCCCACTACCAGGCCAAGTTTCGAGTTGGTGGGTGCCCTGCTTCTATTTTGTTTAATTGTTTTAAATTTTTAATTATTTTAAAATGACCATAACTCGGGGGCTTTTCAGGCGGATGTCTTAATTTTCTCGGGAACGATTTTTCTCTCGAGACATTCAATATGAGGTCTCAGGTGTCACATTCGGTTCACCTCATTTCCAGATACAGTCTGCCGAAATCCCCCCCCCATGTTACTGATCCTATTGTCCCTGTGCGGGGGTGTTTAAATTTATTTAAATCGTGATTATCTCGGGTTTGGCTGGTCCGATTGACTTAAGGTTGGTATCGTTCAACTCTGCTCGCTTTTGTCCTTGACCCAACTTGCCCTGCTCAAGATTTTTAGAAAGATTTTTATTTTTATAACAAATACAATAGTTTTTATAATCTATAAAGTACCTATAACAAGTTGATTAAATTTAAATATTGTTTCAGATATATTTTTCTAATAATGGAATGGACTGCACAAAATCTCATTAATTGATACCAAAGAAGTATAACTTCTTACGCGCGTACATAAGTACACACACATTTTTTATTTATTTATTGTTACAACGGTTGATATTAAGTTGAAATCTAAAAAAAACAAAATGTAGATTTTTTCCACTGTACTTATATATAACTATATAAATAACAAGTAATACAAAAAATATTAAGTCCATTCCGACTTTGGTCAGTAAAGAAAATTTTATTTCAGTTAATTAAATTTAATTAATGAGTTAATATTTAAAGAACCTGTATTAACAACAAGTAGGGATTGCGATATCGGACCAAAAGTTCAATACCGGTATTCGGTATTTCTTAGAACTTAATACCGGGATACTGGTTTTAATACCAATATTAGAAGGTTTAAAAAAAAAAAAGAAAACACACGTGTTTTTTTTAGTCTTACTTGCCAGTTTTATTAGAGAGTGTAAATATCACAAAAAATAATTTTTAACTTATAAATTATAACAGTATATAAAGAATCACAAAAAGTAAATAAATAATGGAACATCTCATTTATTTAAATGACAAAAAAAAGTGCAAATATCACTATTCAGTCCGTGGTTCTACGCTGCTAGAAACGATATTCAAAACTGAGAGCAAACTACTGACTTTTGAGTATTTCACATACTCAAAATGGCTCCGATGCACAGTACTCAAATTTGAGAATCGCACATACTCACTTTGGGTAACAAGTACATACTAAAAATGGAGGCTTCACTTACTCATTTTTGAATGTGTTACGGGATCAAATTTTTTAGAATGAAAGAATAAAATGAGTATGTAATGCACTCATTTTTGAGTTTGTTGCTGATTTAAATTTGAAAATGAATATGTAATGCACTCATTTTTGAAGTTGTTGATGCATCAAATATGAGTTTAAAACAATAAAATGAGTATGTATAGTATTCATTTTCGATACTGTTGAATCTAATATGAATTTTCAACAGAAAAATATGTATTAACCCAAATCTTACGAGATTTAAAAACGTGATAACTAAGTTGTAAATTTTCACTTTCTTCATCTTACGCATTATTTTACTTTCATTTGATGAAATTTTTACCAATTAACTTCGAAATCAAAATTCTTTTTACATTTATTATGTTTTCAAAAAGGTACTCACACGTATTATCGCGAAAGTGCCAACATTAAAGATAACTCGCCAAATTGGCAGTAACGATTTCCCATGTGTCGTACGCCCTGAATAAGCAACCAAGTACTTCGTTTTATATAATGTCGCCAATACGTTGGCGATAATACGCAAGTACCAATAAAAATGTTACTTGGGGGGGGGGGGAATGCAACTATTATTTGACCATAAAATGTATTTCTTCGAACTTCTTCCGCAAATATAAATCTTTGAAAATATCAGAAATAAATTCCATGTAATAGTTAAACAAATGTGTACGCAATTTGAACTGGTTCCAGAAGCAATTTGGTTCATTATAAGTTATGTTTATGTTTCTAGAAGCATTATATTGTTTCCTTACAATCCTGTAAAAGCAGAAAATTAACTTTTATTTCAAAAATTCAGCGCTTCAATAATAAGGTATCAGAAATATCTAGGAAACATTATGATAAATAACAGATTTTTCATCATTTCAAAACAATGCAAGAAAGAAATAGTTTTTTACATATTATGTAACCTGAAGAAAAAATTTTTCGACTAAAATAACACTCATTAGGCCCAGTGTGTGTAAGTATTCTTTTTATCAATTGTTTTGTTTAAATAGAAACACATCCATCCAGATGGAAATAAAGAAATTGCATTTCTATATTACAAATTAAGCTCGTTTTTTGTTAAATCAACTGATTTTACACTCTCCTTTCACCAAAGATAACAAATATTATAGTTTTTGAATTAATGTTTTTTTAAAATTAAAATACTTAATAATTTCAGTCCTTAGAAAAATGTAAAAACAACTAAAACTGTAGATTTTTACATTAACAAAACATTCAAAATGCACAAGTTTTTAACCAACTGGAAAGAGTTTTTAGAGAAGTTTTCAGCACCCATTTAGAAGAAAAAATAACATCCTAAGGACCAACAGAATCATATATAATCTAGCCATTTTACTTAGTGTGCAGCATTTTATTTTCAACGCCTTTTTTTTCAATAGTATTCACTGTTAACAAGAAAAATAAAACAAGCCAAAGTCATATTGTTGAAATATTTATTCTGGAAATTTTACACATACATATATACATTAAAAAAATAAACAAGAATATAAGTGAGATTTTTGAAACATGTTTTCTTCTATAAGTTATTTTTTATTGAATTTTTTTTATAAACACTATGTGATCCATATTATAGTCAACTCCATCCTTATTTGTACAGAGCAGATTATGTTTTAGTGTAATATACATTGAATTATCATTTTAAATATAGGAAGTTCTAGTGTGTTGAAATACATAAATAAATAGCTATTTTTTTAATATTATTATTTTTTTTATTACCAAATCATGTTTTCGAGTTACGAATTGTGAGTGTAAATGCCTTTCAAACAGTGTTGTTTCAAATAAATTACATGTTAGGATATGAGTTAGTTTAGGTGAGTCATCTAAATTATTTACCGAAGAATTTATAGATAGCTGGTTCTGAGAGGAATTTTGAAAGTTTTCTTATTAGAGAAAATTTTTACAAATGTTGTTCATAATTATATAGTTTTCTAAATGACTATCTACAAAATTTAGCATAACACATGTAGTGATATGCTATGCCCGTATGCGTCTTTAGAACATAACGACAAAGGCTACAATGTGAAACCAATGGTCTTTGGCAAAAAGTGCAAAACGTATGAAATTCATAAATTAATTTTTATCTATAAAATATTTTTAAAAAATTCAGAACTATGTGCAAAATTTAAAAAAATTATGAGTGGAAATATTAAAAATCAAGATTTATGCTAACAAGCAGAAATGAAATTAGTGCAAATTAAAAATAAAGCATTCATAATTTAGAAACAAGGTAAAAGGTTTAAAAAATACAATTTTATAAATATTACACGTGAAGGCATGTCTTTCTGAATTTCACATTTATAAAAACAACAGTTCAAAAAATACCACACATTGGAACAATATATATATATATATATAGGAGAACTAATTTGTTATCAGTACAATACACAAGAAACATCTCTTAGACGTGGTTTTGAAATTGCTGCAAATAAAATTTTGGCATCCAATAGTTTTCAATCAACGATGATGGTCTCCCACTAAGAACTCAACATGAAAATAATTTAAAAGAATGGCTTATTCCTGGCAAAAAAGGAATTACATCAAGAAGCAAAAAACGTAAGTACTTTCTTTTATAGAAAACCATTTTGGAAAATATGAATGCCAGGATTTAAAGAAATGGAACACAAGATATTTAGAAATGTCAAGAAAAAAATAAAGAAATTGAAACTGGAAAAATAATAACTGCGTATAAAAGCGTGGGATGCTCAATATCAATTGTTATAATTTTTTACTAGTTCTATTCAAAAATGCAGAGTTAGTGTAAAAATGTAGTACAGAAGAACCCAAGCTTTTACCGCAATGACATTAATTTTCTCGTTAATCATTTTATTCTTATATTAAGATTCATTTCTTACTTTTTAGTTCGATAAAAGCATGTTTCTTTAAACTATAATTTAAATTAATGGTGCTTCATGTATGTCAGACAACAAATTTCACAACAAATTACGTATTATCACAACAAATGCCAAATATAATAATAACTCACCAAGTTGGCAACCCTGATTGGTACTTGCGTCTTTTTGCAACCTATTGGCGAGATTATATGAAATGAAGCGCCTGGTTGTCAATTCAGCGTGTACCAGACTTAGGGAAATCGAGGTGGCCAACTCATCTTGTTATTTAGAGTTGGCGATTGTTGCGATAATACGCAAGTACCCTCCGATTTCCTGTGTGCTGTACGTGCTGAATTGGCAAACAGGTGCTTCGTTTCATATAATGTCGCCAATTGGTTGCGATAATACATAAGTACCAATATTTCTTATGTTTTTCCACTTATGTACAACATACCTGTAAACAAGAGTTTTTGTACCCAAGCCGTATTAATTTTTGGTACTTACATTATTATTGCAACCATATTAGCGAAATTATATGTAATAAAACACATGGTTGTCAATCTGGCGCATACGACACATGCAAAATCGGGGTCACCAACTGGGCGCGTTATCTTGAATATTGGCATTTTTGTGGTAATATTGTATCGTAAAATCTGGTGTATGATGCACACTTTAAACACAAAAAATAAGATTGAATTTTACGTGTGCCCATTAGATGCCAGGTATAAAAATGGGAGTTTTAAAAAAACGTGAGCATAGGAAAAAAAATTAGATTCTGCATAGATCAAAATATTGTTTATTTAAAAGGAATGGCGTTCCTTATGAACTTAAAGGGTTGCACTTCTAGATGTATACTACTTTTTACTAAAGCTTAGAAGAAATGACTTCCAAACTTTAAGAGCATTGCGCACATACATCTCAGGTTTCTTCCTGGAAAAGGGGTTCACGTTATACTGCAAATAAACATAAAAATCAAAAATTGCTACTTTAAAAGTATAGATGCGCGTTATACGATGGTGTGCATTGTAATGCCAGATTTTACGGTAAGTACATAATTTTTCTCTACCTTTCTTTAACGAGTAAAATCATAAAATATATATTTGCATTCAAATAAATAAAACACTAGGGTCACAATAAAGGTGTATTATAAACCAGAAGATTAATATGTTGTGAATTAAAACTTACTTTGACTCAGCTTGTCTCTGTTTTTTTTAAAAAAAGAATATCAATTTAATGAGTAATTTTTTAAATGGTCATAAGAGTATAGCCTTCTGCACTATGTTATGAGATGAATCTGATTTAAACAATGTGGATCCATTATTAATAATACAAAATATTGATTAAATATTAGTATTTAAGTTGATTTAATTTTAGCATGTAATGTCCCTAACTGAAAATTAAAAAACGTTCTGGAAATAGTTTATGTTCAATTTTACTAACTAATTTTGCTCATTCTGTTATTTCCAGTAAATTTTGGTTCTTTCAATATTCGAAAATGAGAGTGAAAGGAATTGTAAAATAAGTGTATTGAAATAAAATTTAAACTCTTTTAAATAATCTCTTTGTGAGAACACAAAGACCTTTTCCATAAATTTACTAAAAAAAGTTCTTTAAAATTTACAAGAAATTAGTCTCTTATAAAGATTAATATTAGAAAAGAAAATTTTATTTTGTAGACTTGCCTTTTTCAGGACATGCAGGCCATTTTAAAGTTCAATATGAAAAAAAATTAATGAAATGATTCCAAAGTAGCAAAAGAATACTTCATTTATTATTTGCCTACATGTAAGTACCCGAAAAAATCAAACATTATGAATTATTATGAACCCCAAAATTCGCCGTTTGGGTGAAAATTTTCAAAATTTCTTTTGTGTTTTTATTTTGTAGCCCATACATTTCAGATTCTAAAAACACTCTATTTTTGTTTCTATGATATTTAGAAGCAAAGTTATAGCATAATTAGTAAACTGGAAATGGAGTTTACAAAACCGGATGCTGATCCCTACACAAAATATTTTTAAGATATTGAATTTAAATTTTCAGAACATGTTTTATTTAGTTCTATCTGTGTTATGAATCAAAACCTAATATCTCTGTGTGTATGTTTATGAACTTAAGTGCTTTTTTAAGAAAAAAAAATCATTAAATTTTTAAAAAATCGAGTTTTTTGCGTAAAATTTGGCATATTTAAAAAAATTTTTAAAGTATTATAAATCTTTTATTTCCTAACACATATAAAGATGTTTTTTATGTACTGTATAAATATTATTTGAATACATTCATTAGAATTTTGTGTAAAAGCTCCTAACTGCAATTTTACTTAACACGACAATTCTTATTGTCTATAAAACTCACTAGAAAACAGCAAAAGGGTTAAAAAATTAGTTAAATATGAAGCTAAAAAGAGTTTGAGCTATAAATAGGGTGAGTTTAAAAATGTACAATTAGTAGAACATTTCTCATACTGTATTCAAATCTTTAAAAGCATTGTCTGTGAAACTATGTTTTTTTTTTTTATTTTTGGCTTCACGGTAAAGTTCATTATTGGATTTCTTTTTAAGATATTGAATTGAAATTTTCAGAAAACTTATTTTATTTTATCTGTATTATAGACTATAATCTAATCTCTGTGTATTTTATTGCACACACACACAATTTGTGAGAAAATAATATGTTTTTTTTTAAAAAAATTGAGTTCTTGCAAAAAAATTGACACATTTCAAAGGATTACAAATCTTATAGCTCTAGGCACAGATAATGATGTTATTTTTGTACAGTATAAATATTATTCGAATATATTAATTAGAATTTTCAACACAAGGTTTACCGTAACTGCAATTTTTCACTTGAATATCACTAAATATTCCCAATATATCCAAAATTATTTTTAGTTTTGTGGAAATTGTATTGAATTCCTAGTTTTATACACCATTTTAAAGAAAAAAAGTGTTTATTTAGTTGAAATTTTTATGTTTCAATAAAGTACTCCGAAGATAGTTTATACTTTAAATTTATAGCCCTGTCTTTTTAAATTATCCGCCAAAGAAAAAGACAGATTTTTATCATATTTATATCGCTAAATTCCTATTATAGCTTTATATTAAAAACAAGGCACTTACTTTAGTTTAACAAGTAAGAGAAAACTTAAATGCAAAAGTCAAGTAAAAAGATTGTTTTGATTTAAAGTCAAACACAACATCAAAACAATCTAGTACTCATGTGTTCTTCCGCTGGTAGCGTGGTAGATACAAAAAATTGTTCGGAAGATTTATGAGAACTAAATTTGTTCTTGAACCCCAATTTTTTAAATATGTAGCCAGTATATTAAAAAAATCTTCTGTAATCCTAAATATCTTTTTTAGTTTGTTTGATAGTGTTAATTAACCCCTTTTTGAAATTTTGAGTACATGTAATGTTTCATAAGCGATAAAGCATGCGTTCAAATCTGATACAAACATACTCATTTCTAAATGAGTATGTCCATGGGCTCATTTTTGAGTATTTCTTTTTTCTCCATCTATTACAAGTTATTGAAATGTTCTTAATGTTTTAAAAGTTATATGTTTGAAATGTGTTTTTAAAAAACATGCATCAATTGTACTGTCATTAAGACTCGAACATAATTTTGTGCAAAAATTACCAGCTGTCGAAAAGCATTTTCGACATCTACGCTAGTTGGTGGTACTGTTAGCAATGCGCGATATACTTTTTCCAAGTATTTACCTCTAAATCAATCATCTTCAAATAAATCGTTTTCTCGTCCGATGATTTTGGATATAGCTGATTTCTGTACTGTATTTTGGTTTGTTGAAATTTTTTTAGTTATCGCTAATTCTAATTTTTATTCAAGAGACAGTTCCTTTTCTCTATTGGTGTTGGTATCATCATCATCTTAGATAATTGTACCGAACTCTTGTGAATGTAGATTTGTTTGTGGGTAAAAAATTTACAATAAACTTGATCAAATTTGATTTGGTCAGTCTCTTTCTTCTTAACTCTAGAACATTTTTTACATTGTGCCATCATATTCTTTTCATCATATAAATAATGAAACCAAAGTATTATCCACTGATTTTTTAATGCTCTTAAAAGTTTTTCTTATTGATTATTATGGGTTTTTATTTATGAGAATATATATATAATGAATCTGAACCCTATTGTATGATACAATGTGATTAACAAACTCACCAGTTCAGAAAATATCAAAATATTACGCATTTTTCTTCACAAGTATAACCTTAGTTTCTCAGATACGAATATCAGATAACGAATCCTGTGCAAGTGCAGTATCGTTTTCAGCTGTAATAGGACACTTTGGCCTTGGATGTGATCCAGATATTTTATAACTTCTCTTGATTGTACGATGTAACTTTGTATTCACAGTATAATTAATTTCGCCCCTTAGGGAGCCATTTTAGTAACAGGTGTTGATGTATGAAGGAAGGCAGATGAGCTTGGATGTGTTATTCCTCTTTCAAGGAGAACTTAGTTAGGAGTAGTGTATTTAGTTCGTTTTGTAAGAAAATTATTTTTATATGTCTATATTTTTAAGTTCAGATTAATAGTTTTTTTTTTATCCCATTGTATCTAGCAATGGAAAAAATCAGATGATGGATTTAGTGAGTTGCTTTAGAACTGTAGAACCAGCTAGGAAAAAAAAATTAGAACAACGGAGTGAGTGGAATAAAGACGTTTAATATCTTCACCTTCTGAAATGGACGTAATATTGTTTAATTTATAATATATTTTAATCATGGTGCAATAATTAACACTATAGCATAAACACAAAGACTTATAATATTTTGCTATGTGGGCGATCCTGAACATATAAGAAAAAATTTTAAAAATTTCTAGTAAATACCGAAAAACCAGTATTTAAACTTGCCAATACCGGTATTTCGAAACTGTACAAATGGCTCAAAATACCAGTATCCCGGTATACCGGTATTGCAATCCCTAACAACAAGTGACATAAACTACAAGTTTTTTGTGTTTGTGTAGCTAAAAGAAAAATTCGTTGGAAAAACTTACTGCGCCATCTATTGGTGCTATTTTTAACTAAGTCAGAAATATAATTCGCGGGATAGGTTTAATATTAAAAAATTAAATTTAATTAAGTAATTACTATTTGAAAAAAGGGAATCAACATCAAATGTTATTCACTAAAAGTTTTAAAAAATGTATTTGAACTTCAGTGGCTGAATAAAAAATATTTTATTTACTATTGAAAATTTGAACAAGAACTCTCCTTATATATCTAATATATCTAATATATAAAATTCTCCTGTCACAGTGTTTGTAACCAAACTCCTCCGAAATGGCTAGACCGATTCTTATGAAATTTTGTGCGTATATTCAGTAGGTCTGAGAGTAGGATGTAAACTATTGTTCATTCCGATATTGCAGTTAGTTAAAAAGATATTGATTAAAAACCTTAAAACGCCTAATTGTTTTACTCCTGCGGGTTGTTTACTTGGCAGAACTTCCATTCCGTTTCGACCGTGCGGTGATCCGATGTTTTCCACCATCTTAAAATTGCCATCCAATTTTTACTGTAAAAATCAGACAAAAAAAATTACAGAACCAGAAAGATCATTTATTTCGCCACAATACGGTATAATCGTTTTTGCAAAATAATGATATTTTCTATTTTTTAAGAATTTTTTAGAAAAGGGTTAAAACTGATGCGTTTTTATGCAAATTATTTCTAAAATATAAGGTATGAATTTGTTTTCGTGTTATTACAACGATATTCTACATTAAATAACTTCAAGCCTTTCTCTTTTAGATCCAGTCATTTAAAAAATAAAATTCCCAAAACTTTTTTTAAAGATTTTTCAAAAAATACTCAAAATTTTAACTTAACATTGAATAACTTTGTCATTTATGAAGATAATCGCACGAAACTTTATTTTCGTGTGTAAAAAAATATTATCCGTAATCTGTAGGAAGATTGAAAAATTGCTTAAAAATTAAGGATTTAAAAAAAAATTTGCGATTTTCGTAAAAAAGCTTTTTTGCGAGAAATAATTTAAACAGTATTTTTTGTACATTTTTTTTATTTAAAAGTACTTTATTTTTGCAATTAGTTTGGGAAGTTTGAAAGCATTAACTTAAAAATCAAGCCCTAAAAATAAAAATAATTAATAAAAAATACGCGATTTTACAGTTAGCCAAACCTTGGAGTCGAAAAATAGTTTTGCGCCAAAGACCTTTGAACTGTTTAACCGTCGACCGCATCTAACTCAAGGGTTACACTAAAAAGTTCTGCCTTAAACAGGGGGAAATCAGTAAATTTGGCGAGTAAAAAAAAAAAATACGAGTGAAAAAGTTATTTTTGCTTCAATTTTCGTCATTTTTTCTTTATATAATTTTCAAAATTAAATCATTATAGATGTTACATTAAGATGACAAAATGTATTCAATACATTTCTGAGACTCATTTAAAATATTTATCAGTATCAAAATTTTTGTTCTCTTTCATAAAACTTATAGTTTACTTTAAAATAATGCCTAATGTATAAATCTTTTTTTGACATATAATTTCATAATAAAAACGCAAAATTTGCTCATTTCGAATTTTTTTTTTTATAATTATTCAGTTAAATAAGCATAACTTTCTTAGAAAAAAATAAAAGCTACGTTCAAATAAAAAATTCTTCATTATTAATTGCATGTTATTAATATATCAAAAATCAATAAATTGGCATGTCACAATTAATTGCTAAATGAATATTTTTAATCAATATTAGTATAAAATAATTAATTAATTTTGTTTTGTATTTTATGATTTCTTCTAAAATGAATAAATATAGATGAATTTAAATGAAAATGATTTTTAGAAAGTTCATTGATCATTTAAAATCAGTGATTAAAAAAATAAAATGCCTAAAAAATCTTTTTTTTAAAGAATTTAAAAAAAAAACTTTTTTTTTTACAAAACAATGATATTTTGCATATTTTATGATTTTTTTCAAAGTGAATCAAAATCGCTGCGTTAAAAAAAAAATTATTTTTAAAACTTTTAGAATCAGTGACTTAAAAAATAAAAAGCCAAAAACTTTTTTGAACAAATTTTAACAAAACACTCAAAATACTTAAAACAATCATTTAATAATTTCTTCTTTTATAAAGATAATTGCATGAAACTTTTTTCCCGTGTGTCGAACGTTTCAAAATATCCTCACAATTTTACTTCAAGATTTTAAATAGTAGTAAAATTTTGTAATTTAAAAAATTTCTACTTTTCTGTCTTTTTTCAACATACAACTATTTTTAAAAAAGCTACATTTTCGTTTCCGGGGACTAAAAAATTGCAACGAAAGAATTGAAAAGTGAGTGATTGGTTTATAAATTCACACTGTTCGCCTATTCGAAGGTTTTTAGCGAAGGACCTCGAAATTTTCAACCATGGTCAAGTGATGAGGACGACACCTAAGCTTTTACCCACCTCTCCTAAGTACCACACCACACCAACGCAAGAACAAATTTCGAAAAAGGGAGTTTTAATGTCATAGTTAAAAAAATCACTCAAATTGCCCATACACACACATAAGTGCTATCGTCCTGAAGGAAACAGGAAATTCCCATGGGGATTAAGTTATTAAATGGTAAAAGCCCGTGCAACGCCGGTCTAAGCGGAGAGGAAAGAAACAAAGAAGTAAAAGTAATTTCGAGAAATAATACTGGAAGTGCTGATTTTGTGAAGAGAAGGGAAAATGTTAAGCGAGAAAGCTGTGACACGCACTTACAGGGCCATACAGTCACATCGTACGCTACACACCCACACAAAAGTGCTGGCGTAAGAAAGGAGAAAATTAACATGGGGATTAAGTTATACCCTTGGTAAAAGCCCGTGCAACGCCGGGCCGGGTCAGCTAGTATATATATATATAAGGAGAGAGTGTGTGAACTAATAATAGGAACTGTAAAAAATGAATGTTTGTTTGTATGTCTCTTATGCCTGCCCAAACCGTTCATCTGATTAACCCTCCTAGCGGTTTGAACGTCTTTTTCCGCACGTCTAGAACTGCTTCGAAAACGCACCACACGTCTTTTCTGACTTCAAGAGAGTGCTTCAAAAGCGGGTAGGCCGTGTTTTTCTGAAATCCTTTCCCCTCTTTTATGGTTTAACACCATGAAAGATAATTAGGGAGGGTTGCGACGACACAATGGTCACTGACAGGAAGTTTTATTGCTCTCGGGGAACCCTGCGTTTTGACCCTGAAGCAATCATAAAAAAGTTGGGAAGAATTTCTTTAGACCCCTTAGTGAACGAACTATAACTTAGTGTTTGTAATTTAGCTTCATTTGAGATATTATTGCGTTTGAATTAAATAAATTCTTTTTGTACTTTTAGCAATTTAACTTTTTTTTTCAAGTTTTGAAAAATGTTCCAACGTATAAATAAAATATTATATAACTCACTTTTGATTTTATATTAATTTGAAGTTTTAATAAGTTGGGACTGTAATCTGCTATTTTATATAGTTGGACAAATAACTTTTTAAGTCTATTCTCTTTGCTTGATTAACTCGTATTATTTTCTTCATCTTAAAATGATGAAACGGAAAATTAAGTTTTTAAACTATATAAATCTCTATATAATATCTAGAACTATATTTAATTGCTTCATTTTTCTTCTCTTAACCAATGTTTTCAGTTTTTAAACCATGATTATTTCATTATAAGGTGTCAAAAAAGTTAATAAGAAACCGAACGCTTCAAAATTTAAAACCTTTTAAACTTTCCAACTACTAAAAATGAATAATTTCTAAACTTTTGCATCAAATTATTTGTAAAAAATTCTTAAGCTTTCATAAAAATAATAATGGAAAAACTAATTCAGATCCATTATTTTTTTTTTAATTTTAAAGCCAGATGTTCAGGGCGCGTATTGTTACAATACACCAAATTATATTTGAATTAAAAAAAAAAATGCTAGAGTTTCAGTTTACTTCAGAGAAAACATGAATGAGGGGTTTTTTATACCAATTCATTTTTTTAACCTTGAATATTTGAATAAATAGTAATTAAAAATATTCGGATGCATTTACAGTTGACATTTACGCATATAAATAAATATAAAGATCAATTTTAAATTTTATTTGTTCATGCAAAATTTCTAAATATTTATTTTTTTAAAGCTAACTGAGAACAGGTAATTAAAATCTGGATATCTATTATAATTAACATTCAGAAAATATCCAGATTTTCATACAAAACTACGAATTTTATATTATAAATTGTATTTGAAATTTCAGAAAAAAATATTTATGTATCGTGCACATACTCAGTTAAAAATTATTTACCATAAGTACTAACAATTCTTCGAATAAAATATTAAATTAAAATTTTAACATACGAATCTTAAGCATTTTAATGCATTTCGGTTAAAACTGTATGTTAAGAGCAAAAATTATGCTGAAATATTTGATGAATATACAATAAATTTTTAAGTAGAAGCAATACTGAGAAGCTAAAACACAGGAATGAAAAATTATAATAATTACAAATACAAAAATAAGTCTTGCAGTTTTTTCATACATTTTTATTAACACGAATTGGGGAATTGATTTCCAATATACTTTGTTGTGCTTCACAATATTTAAGGTAATAAACCATAGTCCTTCAGATATATTTGTTCTACTTTTCGTAAGCCGTACTCCTATTAAAACTTGTGCTTCCGAAATACACCTTTTGTAATCTTAAGAAATTATATAAACTATAACGGTTAATTTTAATTTATGCAAATTATTAAATGTTCCTATTTAGCCATTTCCGTCCAAACAGTTTACATGAAAAAATATTCGGATTCACCCATTCATTAGGAAATTGTATGATTCCAGCAATAAGTTTTATTTTTTACCGAATAGGATTGCGTCACTTCGGGGATACCTCTAACAGAAACGTTTATATGCTATCAATTGCAAATTAAACATTTTCCCTTCAATTGTGTTTATTTCAGAAAGATCTTTGATTTATATTTTATTCATGCAATATAAGATTTAAATAAATTACTTTTTTCTTGTCAAACGTATTTGCTTAATAATATATAAATTTGCGTATTATATTAAAATTTTGAACTACCCAAAATTATATGTTTTTGTTCCTCTAAAAACTCTCAGTATTTTAGAAATGGTCTTACAATCCGTGTACGGTTTATATGTTCTCAAATGAAAAATATATTTTTATAACTGAATTTTTGTGCCTCGTTTATAAAAATAAAATATTGCTTTGGGCTATAGCTTATAAATGTACTTAAATAAGTGGAGGAACAGTATTTTCACATAATATGAATATTTTTGACTGGAGTAAGTCGGATATTTATATTTCAGTTTCTTTACAATTTGAATAAAAGTTGTAAGCAATTTTTTGAAGAGGATATTGAGTATAAACTCCTTGGCTATTTAAAAGTAAAATGTTTTATTTTGATACCCCACAGCTCACATTCTAAAATAAGACTCATTTACAATCATATGATCAGCTTTGGTGATATTTAAATTTTCAAAAATACTCTACATGTACGAAAACATTCTTTCAAAACATACATCACATCTCATTCTCTGTCTTTTCCACAGCAGGCATTATTTTTTTTATACTCAAAAAATTAAATACAGCATTTCTGAATGTTATTTTTTTTAAAAAAAATTAATATGAATACACTGCGGAATTGTCGGTTAGCTTCACTGAGCAAAATTGTTTTAAGTGTACTGTTTTGAAAGACAAAATTAATTGGGAGAAGTTTTTCTCTCATTAGAATTTATAATGATTGAATTGTGTGAAAGTTGTATTTATCGGTGAATTTTCCGTTTAACACTAAAGAAACAGAAAAATAAAAATTAAATTTTAATAGAAAATGGTTAGAAATACTTTTACATTTTGAAGAAAAATATATTCCCATTAAAATAAAAATAAAAAATTTGACTAAATTTGCTTTTTGCTCCGTCACAAATGCCTATGTAAAGAAGGTATTTTTGCTTAGTACAAATTGTTTGACTATGAAATAAAATTTAGATTTTTTCCGAAAAATTAATTTAACATAAAAACATCATTTATAGGATTAAAATATATATAAATTAAAAGTATTGAAATCCCTCTTTATGTTACTTTAAATTTAAAATATAATTGAATAGAGGAAGATTGATTTCATTTCATAAACATAATCGTCGTATGTAACGATACTTTATATATTCTCTTATTGTTTAAAAAGAGAGAGAGAGATGGTCACTTTTACTCTTTTTTACATAGTTACTTTTTAAAAAAACATTACGATGTATTTGTGTTTTCTTAGTCTCATATTCCACAATAAGTACAAGATATTTTTTCCTGGCTCAAATCGTTAGTCCAAAATAGTTAATTTTTTAAAATTTTGTTTTGTTTAAAGTAAACAAGTATTTTTCAACTTTTGTAACAAGTTTCTTTCTTTCGAGTTTTTTTTTTTTTTAACTCTTCACTTTTATTGTGACCTAACCGATCAAACAACCACATGGACCCGCTTTTTCCTCCCAAAATTCGCACAAGGCAACGTCACAGCTGTGAACGAGTTTTATCCCGGTTTTAAAGCAACAAAGAGGCCGAACTGAGTAATAAAATCTTCCCCTGTAGACCTCCCGCGTTTTTTAAAGGGGAAAGGAATTAAATGTGTTGCACTTTCGAAGGAATTCTCAAAAAAGAAGTAAACGCTTTCGGAATGATTTTTCAGGACAAGGGTGAACACTCAGAGGGTTAAGATGAAACTTTCGGAAATGGCTGGACGCATACCCGCGAATGTTTCTGAGTAAGTAAAAATAACTGTTGCGAGGGCTTTAGGGACATTGAGAGATATATTCCCGTTTTTGAACTATTAGACCTACGAATAGGCATGTTCTTTTTATGTAGAGGCCCTCTACAAAAAAGGGTGTTGCGAAAATTGACCTTTAAAAGGCGTTGCGGGGGCGTTTTAGGCATTAGAGATAAATATTTCCGATTTTGAACTAACCTACAACCTTGAAATTCGGTAGGCCTGTTCCGTTTATAAAGTTGAGATTCGCTGCACAAAGGGTTTTACGAAAATTGAGCTCTAATTGGTGCCTCGAGGGCTTAAGGAGGGTTATATATATATATATATATATATATAAATATATATATATATATATATATGTAATAATCCCCATTAATTATTCTTAATAACATTTAATTACCTTTGGTCCATCCCTTTAGGACCAACGTTTTAGTAATAAGTTAATCCGCCGCCTAACGAGAGGATTTTAAACTACAACCATCCACCCCCACAGATCACGTGATTTTTAACTGCCTATAAATACCGAGACTCCTGGAGACCAACTCTCTTTTTCGCTTCTGTATTTTGTCTGTGGAAACATGTAGCCAGCTGCAGTGTGTTTTTGTGATGTGTTGTCCTTGTCTTGCCTTTATGTGTTTAAGATGTATAATAAATCGTTTTAATTAATCACCGTAATGCCTCGTCAATTCCAGCCAAAGCAAACATCGATCGTAATTAATAGTAATCATATAAAGAATACCTTTCAACGGCCACGTCTATTTCATATATATATATTATATATATATATATATATATTCTTATTTTCGAACTACTATAATGCTAAAAATTTGGTAGGCCTGTTCCTTTCATGGAATAGAGATCCGATGTAAAAAGTGTTTTGAAAATTGACCCGAATGGTCGTTGCGAGGACTGAAGGGGCGGTAAAGAAAATTATTACCGTTTTTGAACTGTTAGAGGTATAGACTTGGAATTTTGTTGGCACTTTTTCTTTCTTTTTTCTTCTTCTTTTTTTAAAAAAAAAAATATAGATCTGCTGAGAACAGATTTTACGGAAATTGACTCCTAATGGGGAGAGCGGTTGCTTGAAATTATTTATCAAAAAAAATTTTGTTATCGAACTACTACTTACCGTAATGAAATTTAGTCTGCATGTTACTTTTATTGAATGGAAATTTGCTAAGAAAGGTGTCTAAGGACATCAACCTCTGGGGGGGGGGAATCAATCTTTTGTGGCGTATTAATAAAAAAATATCCGTTTTCGAATTACTTGACTTACAGTAATGAAACTTGTTATGCATGTCTCTGCTATTGAATTGAACGTGTCTTATGGAAAGCGACACTCAAAAGTGGTTACTGGAGCTTATTTACAGAAAAAATTCCGTTTTTTAACTATTAGATAAGGCTAGTATTAAATAGTGGTAAAATGGTCTGAAATCAATATTAGTTTTAAGTGTTGTTTACATTATGAAATATTATTAATTTTTTTTATTTTAGATATCTTAAAATATTTTTACATGTATTTCAAGTATTTTGAAGGAAATCTTTTATGTTCTGATGTCAGAAATTTTTTAGACCAATCATCTCCCTTTAATAAGAATTTGTAAATAATATACAGTCGTCTCTCGATAATTCGAAGTTGGAGGGACCAATAAAAAACTTCGAATTATGAAGAGTTCGAATTATCAAGATAGTAAAAGAAATTCCCAAACTACACGAAGATACATTTTTTTTCAAACACATTTAAATTTGAAACTATGTAATAAAAAAACAATTGTACTTATGTATACAGTTATTTTAAAGTATTTTTAAAAAGTACATACTATACAGTATAAATATTATAGAGAAGTTAAAAGTCCTGTATTAAAAGAATACATTCAATATATTCATACACAATCCTACGCACTTCTTCTTCACAATGGTGGACCATCCTTTCTGAACACATGTGTAGCAAGGCCACGTGTTAAACGAAAGGTATGAACGGCTGATAACATGTGCGGTTGGTCTATTGTCCACTTAAAGGAATTAAAACAACAAAAGTGTCTTTTCACCTGAGAAATCGGAAAACACAAAGAAGGGGTAGTGGACAGATGGTTATCAAAGGGGCTACGTTACAGGAAAGAGGCGCAGAGACAACAACACGCAAAACTTGTAAGCTCCAACCCGTTTATTACAGAACTCTAGATGACAGTGAGTTTTCGAATGGTCGAGAGTTTGAGAAGATAAATTCGAATTATAGCGTATTGTAGTCTGGGCAGCCATAGATTTTACTTCGGCATATCGAGTGTACCAAAACGTATTGTTTTTGTTCGAAATATCAAGAGTTTTTCTGCGAACTGAGCATATACTTTGAATTATCGAGAGGTTCGTATTATCGAAGGTTTGAATTATCGAGAGTCGACTGCATATCAACTAGTTGTTTAAATATATTTTTAATGCTTTACTTAAAATTTTTAAGATGCATGTGTGTGTTTGACTCGAAAACGCAAGTGCTATTGCTAGTGATATATGTTTTTATATAAGCAACACTTTTTAATCTTTTTGTTCATATTTTATGAATAAAAATATCTGATTCGGATTTTAACATGCCGTCGGGCCAAGATTTAACGAATTCGTCGGGATCAAACCCTTGATTCATTAATTAGGAGGTTATTCTCGATATCGTGGTCTAATAAAACACAAATTTCTTGCAGTTACGTTTTGCAAATTTTATAATTAGTAACTACACAAAAAATATCCATAGTTCAAAATAACAAACTTTTTATCTCATCAGCTAAGAATACTATTAGCAAATTATTACTCGCCAGTTAATTGGAAATTCTAAAATACTGACTAATAGATGATTGATAACCTGTTTGATTCCTGACTCAAATAAATTTTTTTTCGACTTTACGCTCATAAGAAAATACTGCGTCATTTGCGTTTTCATTTCTGCTGCATGGGGTATGTTTTCACAATTTCCAAACAATGTAAAACATTAGAAAATGTAACAGTTTTGACAGAAGTTTCTTTATCGATTTCTACATAATAATCACACGATTCATTGCCTCCGACAAATCAATTAAAATGTTCTGCAAAGTCGCATTATTGGCAATTAATTCGTCAAAGAATTTAGAAATGTATTTTTTACATTCGGAGAAATTTGAAGATCTCGGTATCTCTTTAAATTTGTGAAAAACATCTGAGTTTTCACTATTATATGAATATTTAGACATTTTATAGATTTGTCTGTTTAATTAAAAATTGATATAAATGTCAATAATATAAAGGATTAACAATGTTATATCATTAAATTGGCGGTGTGTTAAATTTAATAAAAAACTCATTGCTCTCGGAGCAAAGGTAAATCATTCCTCAGAAAACTTAGTTTTGTTTAAAATTAAAGTATATTAGAAGGCGTTGACTTTCCATTAAACGTTATTAAGATTCAATATGCATCTGAAATTTAATTAATATGTATACAATTTGTATCGACTTTAAATGCAATTAAAATTTTAATATTAATTAAGTGAATTTTTTTAAAAAATATTTAAAAAATTAATTTATATTTAATTTTACTGAAAGTAAGAACTTAAATAAGTGTAAGATTAAATGCTTACTAATAACTTAAGATTAAATGCTCTTTTTTCCAATCTAAAATCACCTTAAAAATTCAATTAACGCGTATAAAAAGTAAACTAAAAAACAAATAAACCTAAATATGCAAACTATTTATTGAAAAAGATTTTAAAAGTAACAAATGTTTCACAATCAAATCAGTTAAATTTTAGTAATTTCTGATTTCGCTTTAACCAAGAGCTTGATAAATTGATTGACCAACGATCTGAGTGGCTTGACCAGCTGAACCATAATTAACTTGGCCGATGCTGGAAGACCCTAAGATATGGATGAGAGCTGAAACAACCTCAAGGAGAGCTTGAACGAGGACATCGCATCCAGAAAGACCAGGATTGCTGGCGCCAATTTGTGAGACCACATTACTGATGGTACTTGATAAGGCTGCAGAATTAGTAGGACCACTTGAAACCAAGTTGGAAACAGCTGAGGAAACTCTTGAACTAGCTTCAGGTGAGGACAAGCGAGAAGCAGCTGCAGAGGCGGCAGACGCCCCAGCTCCTACACCACCATATCCTCCTTGACGTGCACCTCCAGCGGCTGCTGCTGCAGCTCCTAGTCCACCATATCCTCCTTGTCCGGCACCACCAGCAGCGGCGGCAGCTGCACCAGCTCCTTGTCCACTAAGTCCTCCATATCCTCCTTGTCCTGCACCACCAGCGGCTGCTGCTGCTGCTCCAGCTCCTTGTCCACCAAGGCCTCCATATCCTTGTCCGGCACCGCCAGCGGCTGCTGCTGCTGCTCCAGCTCCTTGTCCGGCACCTTGTCCACCAAGTCCTCCATATCCTCCTTGTCCGGCACCACCAGCGGCTGCTGCTGCTGCACCAGCTCCTTGTCCGGCACCTTGTCCACCAAGGCCTCCATATCCTCCTTGTCCGGCACCACCAGCGGCTGCTGCTGCTGCTGCTCCAGCCCCTTGTCCGGCACCTTGTCCACCAAGGCCTCCATATCCTCCTTGTCCGGCACCACCAGCGGCTGCTGCTGCTGCTGCTCCAGCTCCTTGTCCGGTACCTTGTCCACCAAGGCCTCCATATCCTCCCTGTCCGGCACCACCAGCGGCTGCTGCTGCTGCTCCAGCTCCTTGTCCAGCACCTTGTCCACCAAGGCCTCCATATCCTCCTTGTCCGGCACCACCAGCGGCTGCGGCTGCTGCTCCAGCTCCTTGTCCGGCACCTTGTCCACCAAGGCCTCCATATCCTCCTTGTCCTGCACCACCAGCGGCGGCTGCTGCTGCTCCAGCTCCTTGTCCGGCACCTTGTCCACCAAGGCCTCCATATCCTCCTTGTCCTGCACCACCAGCTGCAGCTGCTGCTGCTCCAGCTCCTTGTCCGGCACCTTGTCCACCAGGGCCTCCATATCCTCCTTGTCCTGCACCATCAGCTGCGGCTGCTGCTGCTCCAGCCCCTTGTCCGGCACCTTGTCCACCAAGGCCTCCATATCCTCCTTGTCCGGCACCACCAGCGGCTGCTGCTGCTGCACCAGCTCCTTGTCCGGCACCTTGTCCACCAAGGCCTCCATATCCTCCTTGTCCGGCACCACCAGCGGCTGCTGCTGCTGCTCCAGCCCCTTGTCCGGCACCTTGTCCACCAAGGCCTCCATATCCTCCTTGTCCGGCACCACCAGCGGCTGCTGCTGCTGCTCCAGCTCCTTGTCCACCAAGGCCTCCATATCCTCCTTGTCCTGCACCACCAGCTGCAGCTGCGGCTGCTCCGGCACCTTGTCCACCATATCCTCCACGTCCTGCTCCTTGGCTTCCAAGTCCTCCATATCCTCCTTGTCCGGCACCACCAGCGGCTGCTGCTCCAGCTCCTTGTCCGGCACCTTGTCCACCAAGGCCTCCATATCCTCCTTGTCCTGCACCACCAGCGGCGGCTGCTGCTGCTCCAGCTCCTTGTCCGGCACCTTGTCCACCAAGGCCTCCATATCCTCCTTGTCCGGCACCTTGTCCACCAAGGCCTCCATATCCTCCTTGTCCTGCACCACCAGCGGCGGCTGCTGCTGCTCCAGCTCCTTGTCCGCCAAGGCCTCCATATCCTCCCTGTCCGGCACCACCAGCAGCTGCTCCAGCTCCTTGTCCACCGAGGCCACCATATCCACCTTGTCCGGCACCACCAGCTGCTGCGGCTGCTGCTGAGCCTTGTCCACCTAATCCTTGTCCTCCTTGACCAGCACCTCCAGCTGCTGCTGCTGCAGCACCTTGTCCTCCATATCCTCCACGTTCTGCTCCTTGGCTTCCAAGACCTCCATATCCTCCTTGTCCGGCACCACCAGCTGCAGCGGCTGCTGCTGCGGCTCCAGCACCTTGTCCACCAAGTCCTCCATATCCTCCTTGTCCTGCATCACCAGCTGCGGCTGCTGCTGCTCCAGCTCCTTGTCCGGCACCTTGTCCACCAAGGCCTCCATATCCTCCTTGTCCGGCACCACCAGCGGCTGCTGCTGCTGCTCCAGCTCCTTGTCCTCCAACTCCTCCTTGTCCGGCACCAGCAGCTGCGGCTGCTGCTGCTCCAGCTCCTTGTCCGGCACCTTGTCCACCAAGGCCTCCATATCCTCCTTGTCCTGCACCACCAGCGGCGGCTGCTGCTGCTCCAGCTCCTTGTCCAGAACCTTGTCCACCAAGGCCTCCATATCCTCCTTGTCCGGCACCACCAGCGGCTGCTGCTGCTGCTCCAGCTCCTTGTCCGCCAAGGCCTCCATATCCTCCCTGTCCGGCACCACCAGCAGCTGCTCCACTCCTTGTCCACCAAGGCCACCATATCCACCTTGTCCGGCACCACCAGCTGCTGCGGCTGCTGCTGAGCCTTGTCCACCTAATCCTTGTCCTCCTTGACCAGCACCTCCAGCTGCTGCTGCTGCAGCACCTTGTCCTCCATATCCTCCACGTCCTGCTTCTTGGCTTCCAAGACCTCCATATCCTCCTTGTCCGGCACCACCAGCTGCAGCGGCTGCTGCTGCGGCTCCAGCACCTTGTCCAGCGCCTTGTCCACCAAGTCCTCCATATCCTCCTTGTCCTGCACCACCAGCTGCGGCTGCTGCTGCTCCAGCTCCTTGTCCGGCACCTTGTCCACCAAGGCCTCCATATCCTCCTTGTCCAGCACCACCAGCGGCTGCTGCTGCTCCAGCTCCTTGTCCGGCACCTTGTCCACCAAGGCCTCCATATCCTCCTTGTCCGGCACCACCAGAGGCGGCTGCTGCTGCTCCAGCTCCTTGTCCGGCACCTTGTCCACCAAGGCCTCCATATCCTCCTTGTCCGGCACCACCAGCGGCTGCTGCTGCTCCTCTTCCGGCACCTTGTCCACCAAGGCCTCCATATCCTCCTTGTCCGGCACCACCAGCGGCTGCTGCTGCTGCTCCAGCTCCTTGTCCAGCACCTTGTCCACCAAGGCCTCCATATCCTCCTTGTCCTGCACCACCAGCTGCAGCTGCGGCTGCTCCAGCACCTTGTCCACCATATCCTCCACGTCCTGCTCCTTGGCTTCCAAGACCTCCATATCCTCCTTGTCCGGCACCACCAGCTGCAGCGGCTGCTGCTGCGGCTCCAGCACCTTGTCCAGCGCCTTGTCCACCAAGTCCTCCATATCCTCCTTGTCCTGCACCACCAGCTGCGGCTGCTGCTGCTCCAGCTCCTTGTCCGGCACCTTGTCCACCAAGGCCTCCATATCCTCCTTGTCCAGCACCACCAGCGGCTGCTGCTGCTGCTCCAGCTCCTTGTCCTCCAAATCCTCCTAGTCCTGCACCACCAGCTGCGGCTGCTGCTGCTCCAGCTCCTTGTCCGGCACCTTGTCCACCAAGGCCCCCATATCCTCCTTGTCCGGCACCACCAGCGGCGGCTGCTGCTGCTCCAGCTCCTTGTCCGGCACCTTGTCCACCAAGGCCTCCATCTCCTCCTTGTCCTGCACCACCAGCGGCTGCTGCTGCTCCTCTTCCGACACCTTGTCCACCAAGGCCTCCATATCCTCCTTGTCCGGCACCATTAGCGGCGGCTGCTGCTGCTCCAGCTCCTTGTCCGGCACCTTGTCCACCAAGGCCTCCATATCCTCCTTGTCCGGCACCACCAGCGGCTGCTGCTGCTCCTTGTCCGGCACCTTGTCCACCACGACCTCCATATCCTCCTTGTCCGGCACCACCAGCGGCTGCTGCTGCTGCACCAGCTCCTTGTCCGGCACCTTGTCCACCAAGGCCTCCATATCCTCCCTGTCCGGCACCACCAGCAGCTGCTCCAGCTCCTTGTCCACCAAGGCCTCCATATCCTCCTTGTCCGGCACCACCAGCGGCTGCTGCTGCTGCTCCAGCTCCTTGTCCTCCATATCCTCCTTGTCCTGCACCACCAGCGCGGCTGCTGCTGCTCCAGCTCCTTGTCCGGCACCTTGTCCACCAAGGCCTCCATATCCTCCTTGTCCGGCACCACCAGCGGCTGCTGCTGCTGCTCCAGCTCCTTGTCCGGCACCTTGTCCACCAAGGCCTCCATATCCTCCTTGTCCGGCACCACCAGCGGCGGCTGCTGCTGCTCCAGCTCCTTGTCCGGCACCTTGTCCACCAAGAGCTCCATATCCTCCTTGTCCGGCACCACCAGCGGCTGCTGCTGCTGCTCCAGCTCCTTGTCCTGCACCTTGTCCACCAAGGCCTCCATATCCTCCTTGTCCTGCACCACCAGCTGCAGCTGCGGCTGCTCCGGCACCTTGTCCACCATATCCTCCACGTCCTGCTCCTTGGCTTCCAAGTCCTCCATATCCTCCTTGTCCGGCACCACCAGCGGCTGCTGCTGCTGCTCCAGCTCCTTGTCCGGCACCTTGTCCACCAAGGCCTCCATATCCTCCTTGTCCGGCACCACCAGCGGCGGCTGCTACTGCTCCAGCTCCTTGTCCTTCACCTTGTCCACCAAGGCCTCCATATCCTCCTTGTCCGGCACCACCAGCGGCTGCTGCTGCGCCTTGTCCGGCACCTTGTCCACCACGACCTCCATATCCTCCTTGTCCGGCACCACCAGCGGCTGCTGCTGCTCCTTGTCCGGCACCTTGTCCACCAAGGCCTCCATATCCTCCTTGTCCGGCACCACCAGCGGCTGCTGCTG
Organism: Trichonephila clavata; assembly: GCA_019973975.1. NCBI lineage: Eukaryota > Metazoa > Arthropoda > Arachnida > Araneae > Nephilidae > Trichonephila > Trichonephila clavata. The sequence goes on along the minus strand of BMAO01014609.1, from coordinate 2,401 downwards.
CTGCTCCAGCTCCTTGTCCACCAAGACCTCCATATCCTCCTTGTCCGGCACCACCAGCGGCTGCTGCTGCTGCTCCTTGTCCACCTAATCCTTGTCCTCCTTGACCAGCACCTCCAGCTGCTGCCGCTGCTGCTCCGGCACCTTGTCTTCCATATCCTCCACGTCCTGCTCCTTGGCTTCCAAGACCTCCATATCCTCCTTGTCCAGCACCACCAGCTCCAGCGGCTGCTACTGCGGCTCCAGAACCTTGTCCAGCGCCTTGTCCACCAAGTCCTCCATATCCTCCTTGTCCAGCACCTCCAGCGGCTGCTGCTCCAGCTCCTTGTCCACCAAGACCGCCATATCCTCCTTGTCCGGCACCACCAGCAGCTGCTGCTGCAGCTCCTTGTCCACCTAATCCTTGTCCTCCCTGACCAGCACCTCCAGCTGCTGCTGCTGCTGCTCCGGCGCCTTGTCCTCCATATCCTCCACGTCTTGCTCCTTGGCTTCCAAGACCTCCATATCCTCCTTGACCGGCACCACCAGCAGCAGCTGCGGCAGCTCCAGCTCCTTGTCCGGCGCCTTGTCCACCAAGACCTCCATATCCTCCTTGTCCTGCCCCACCAGCGGCTGCTGCTGCTGCGCCTTGTCCACCTAATCCTTGTCCTCCTTGACCAGCACCTCCAGCTGCAGCTGCAGCTGCTCCTGCACTTTGTCCTCCATAACCTCCACGTCCTGTTCCTTGGCTTCCAAGACCTCCATATCCTCCTTGTCCGGCACCACCAGCAGCGGCTGCGGCAGCTCCAGCTCCTTGTCCGGCGCCTTGTCCACCAAGACCTCCATATCCTCCTTGTCCTGCACCACCAGCGGCTGCTGCTGCTCCTCGACCAGCACCTTGTCCTCCGTATCCTCCTTGTCCGGCACCACCAGCAGCGGCTGCTGCAGCTCCAACTCCTTGCCCACCAAGACCGCCATATCCTCCTTGTCCGGCACCACCAGCTGCTGCTGCTGCAGCTCCTTGTCCACCTAATCCTTGTCCTCCTTGACCAGCACCTCCAGCTGCTGCTGCTGCTGCCCCGGCGCCTTGTCCTCCATAACCTCCACGTCCTGCTCCTTGGCTTCCAAGACCTCCATATCCTCCTTGTCCGGCACCACCAGCAGCGGCTGCGGCAGCTCCAGCTCCTTGTCCGGCGCCTTGTCCACCAAGACCTCCATATCCTCCTTGTCCTGCACCACCAGCGGCCGCTGCTGCTGCTCCAGCTCTCGACCAGCACCTTGTCCTCCGTATCCTCCTTGTCCGGCACCACCAGCAGCGGCTGCTGCAGCTCCAGCTCCTTGCCCACCAAGACCGCCATATCCTCCTTGTCCGGCACCACCAGCTTGCTGCTGCAGCTCCTTGTCCACCTAATCCTTGTCCTCCGTTGACCAGCACCTCCAGCGCAGCTGCCTGCTGCTGCTTGCTCCGGCACCTTGTCCTCCATATCTCTCCACGTCTCCTGCTCCTTGGCTCCAAGACCTCCATATCCTCCTTGTCCGGCACCACCAGCAGCGGCTGCGGCAGCTCCAGCTCCTTGTCCCGCCTGCCACCAAGACCTCCATATCCTCCTTGTCCTGCCACCACCAGCGGCCCGCTGCTGCTGCCTCCAGCTCCTCGACCAGCACCTTGTCCTCCGTATCCTCCTTGTCCGGCACCACCAGCAGCGGCTGCTGCAGCTCCAGCTCCTTGCCCACCAAGACCGCCATATCCTCCTTTGTCCGGCACCACCAGGCTGCTTGCTGCAGCTCCTTGTCCACCCTAATCCTTGTCCTCCTTGACCATGCACCTCCAGCTGCTGCTGCTGCTGCTCCGGCACCTTGTCCTCCATATCCTCCACGTCCTGCTCCTTGGCTTCCAAGACCTCCATATCCTCCTTGTCCGGCACCACCAGCAGCGGCTGCGGCAGCTCCAGCTCCTTGTCCGGCGCCTTGTCCACCAAGACCTCCATATCCTCCTTGTCCTGCACCACCAGCTGCTGCTGCTGCTGCGCCTTGTCCACCTAATCCTTGTCCTCCTTGACCAGCACCTCCAGTTGCTGCTGAGGCTGCTCCTGCACCTTGTCCTCCATAACCTCCACGTCCTGCTCCTTGGCTTCCAAGACCTCCATATCCTCCTTGTCCGGCACCACCAGCAGCGGCTGCGGCAGCTCCAGCTCCTTGTCCGGCGCCTTGTCCACCAAGACCTCCATATCCTCCTTGTCCAGCACCACCAGCGGCAGCTGCTGCTGCTCCAGCTCCTCGACCAGCACCTTGTCCTCCGTATCCTCCTTGTCCGCACCACCAGCAGCGGCTGCTCCAGCTCCAGCTCCTCGACCAGCACCTTGTCCTCCGTAACCTCCTTGTCCGGCACCACCTGCAGCGGCTGCGGCAGCTCCAGCTCCTTGTC
>BMAO01014608.1:0-78262 GCA_019973975.1 Trichonephila clavata | reverse complement strand
TTTTTTTTTTTTTTTTTTTTTTTTTTTTGCTTTTTTGCTTTTTTTATAGTGCTGATACAGATTTGTGTCATTATTTCTTTTCAGCTCAATAGTAGTACATTTAGAGGCGTGGTACATTACACACTCACTACTTTCTGTTAGTAAAAAGTTCATTAGTTGCATTATTGTAAAATACAACATGTGAAAAACGCGCTAAAATTACTTGGCCATGCCAATGATTGATATTTCTTGAGTACTTGTAAAGCAGGGAATGAGTTTGTGCAAATATATTATGGTGAAAAATGTAGTTAAGTAGGTGTAAATAAAACAATGTACTAGATACATACCTATGGTACATACCCATACCTAGATACATACCCATTTGCACTTAATATGTATGTGTTAAATATTGGAAAAAGAGCTGTTATTTATGTATAACAGAGTATAAAAAATTATTTAGGATGAAAAATTCACAATCTGTACCATTAGATGTAAAATGGCCTTAACTGATGGAAGTATAAAGATTAAATTAATCGTTTGATATGTTTAGAAGAATATAGTTGCCCATCCGTATAGTGATTAGTGACGCTGACTGCCAAGCCGTAGGGCTTGGTTCGAATCCCGGAGAAGACATGGATGTTTGTAAATGTAAAATGTCTTTGAGAAATGGAAGTATTCTCTAAATAGCAGTCGAGCCGAAAATCCTCGCGTGAGGTTGGTGGAACGAGAAGAGAGGTGGGAGGCCTCTGACCACCTCAGGGAGTTCTCCCTCAAAATTCGGGTGGAACTGAGCCAAATCGTACTGCCACCTGCGAGGTGTTCAAAGTTACGGCTAACAACAGGCGTACAACTAGCCCCTTGCCAAGATGAATTTTGAGGGCCTTGTTGCTGTCTGTCAGGTGTCATAAGTAAGAGCAACAAAATTATTCATCAATGAAAGACTAAACTTCAATAGAATAATAGTAAAGTACATATATAGAATGATAAAAATTAAATTAACACACATATACAAGTGGTTGTTGTGCGAGGTTTTACTGCATATATTTCTATTGTTTTTCAATTAGGTCATTAAAGAAAAGAAAAAGAAACTTCTCAGTGGTGAAAAGAACGTAAACGAGAAACGCAAAAGAAAAGCTCTGATGGATGTGCTGCTCGAACATCATATCCAAATGAAAGACCTTACCGAAGAAGACATTAGAGAAGAAGTTGACACGTTTGCGTTTGAGGTTATATGTGTTTATTTATTTAAATATTGCTAATGGGCCTTGTTTTAATTTTTTTTTTAATTTCAGATGAGCACATGAAAGTAAAATGATTGAATTTTATTTACGCTGTTTTTTTTTTTTCAAATGGGTTGTATTTTGGAAGCTAGGCCTTTGTAGACATGGCAAGTTCCTGCCAGAGCCTCTGACTTAAAAAACACTCCACAGTAGAGTGTTTAGTAAAAAAAAATTTTACCTTAGTTCATCTAATGTGACATTATAAAATAAGTTTAATGATTGTGACAGGTACTTTAGATATTTTCAATTCATATTTAGAAAGTCATTGCCATATCTGCGTATTTATGTTTTAAAAATGTTAATAAAATGAAAGTTAATGATTACTTTAAATCAGGGGTGGGCAGACTTTTCCAGGGTACGGGCAACTTATAATTTTTTCAAGGTGTTGCGGTCCACCAGTGTCGTAGGTGTAGAAAACTAAAAGAAAGTATACAATACAGCCGGACCTCCATTTTACGAATTTCTCTATTTCTCGAACTTTTTCCTGGAACCAAGAACATTTTCCAATTTTCTTCGTAAAATTAACTCCAAATAGCGAAGTGCATTTTCTATTCAAAGAAATTTACTCTTATCATCGATTTTCCTCCTCCGTATTTTTTTTAAAATAGCGTATTTACTCGAATCTAAGCCGCACTTTTTACCCGATGTTGATGCTACTGAAACTCCGGCGCGGCTTAGAATCGAAGGGAGAAAATGTGTTGAAGGGGTTTTTAGAGCAATTACACCTTCGTGCATGTATTTAAAAGTTTTAATACTGATAAAATAACTACCCCCCTTTTTACGGGAAGAACTAAGAATATACGTGTGCAATCTTCTTATGTTTTGAAGTCATTTATTCGAGTTATTATTCCAAGTCGTAAGAAAAAATAGAATACTTCAAGAGCTCCAACCCTTTACGTTCATAAAGAATGTTATTTTTCTTAAATAAACAGTATTTCGATATATGTAGAAGCCTTATTTTTTTCTGCTTATATTTTTTTTTCTTTTAAAGCTGCATTTTTATATCCGGCGTAAACCATGCACCCGTAAATTTCGATCGCATTTTGTGTTCAAAGTGCATGTTATACGCTCGATTTTACGGTAGTTCTTCACTTCTTTAGTTCCTTTTAAATGTATTTTAATTTCGTAAAATTGTATATCGATAAACCCCATTTTGGACTATTTTTCAATTTTCACACTGTTTTGTTGAGAATTTGGGACGGGGCTTAGATTCGAATAAATACGGTATTTCTAGACCTTCTAATAATGGGATGATTATTAGGTCTTAGTGAAGCGGTCACCCAAAAATGTCTTGGTGGTCCACCGGTCGATCGCGATCGACTTAATGCCCACCCGGCTTTAAAGCAACTTTATTTAAAAACATTCTTAAGAGGAAAAAAAAATTTTTGGTATAAACCAGGGGTAGGTAACCTATGCTACGCCTGCCACATGTGGCACGTGGTACAATTCTCAGTGGCACTCTGTACTACTTTACAAGTTTGACAATTTTTTAGTGGATGGAAATTGATAAATTTATAATGGACCTTATTTAACAAAAATCTTCATAATTACGGAATTACGAAAAAATCTGAAAGGTAACTCTAAAGATAAATTGATAGCTGTTTTGCAAATAATTGAATGTCATTGCTGGAGAGATTTAATTCTTTGAAGATAGAAAATTGCATGTATTCTGCTTTCCCCGTTTGGTTCTACATATCTAAGTAAACAATCTTTCCTCAAATGAAAAATATTTTAAGTCCGCAAAGAAATTTTTTAAAAACTAAATGCTTAGAGTTGTGTTAAATTGAGCCACACATTATACCCCTGATTTTGCTATATGCAAGAACAGCGTTGCAAGAACTAAGTTCGCATCAAAATTTCAATCATAATAGAGGAAGATGCACTTATATTTTATGTTGTCTATTTCTTATTTAATAAACATGTGTTTAAATATCTATAATATGTGTTCCATTTTAATTTTTTACTGTTGAAGAAGAAATAGTTATAATTTATACCATTTATTTTTATGTTAAGAAATATATTTAAATGATGCAAAATTAATATATGATAAAACTGTAAATCTATATTATTGATTTCTATTCTCTAACTCTGCATGCATTATAACGGGAATTGAATAGTTTAAAAAATGTGCACGTTGAATCATTTTGGTAGTTTGGCTTAGCACACCACAGCAAAAAGGTTGCTGACCCCGGTATAAGCTATTAATATTCAACAAAAAAAAAATATAACTGATACATGGAAAGATTAACAGAATCATAAGTATGCGTGAAGCGTAACTATGAAAGGCATTATTACTCATGAAAAGAATTTTTTACTCATGGATTAATTTTGAAAAACTATAATCTAATTAATAAATATTAGTATGTGTGAAAGATTCACTGAGAATACAAATTATGATATATCTAATTACTACTTCTTTGTAGCGTTTGTGTTAATGCTATTTTGTTCGATTTACATGTGAATTCTTTTAAAAATCTATCACAGTAAAAAACTAAGCATGCGTAGAAAACTCCTTGGTTACTTTCTTGATTTTTTTTTTAATTTTGCATTTAATATATTTCGAAAGCAATTGAAAATATAATACACTGCTTATTACCACTCGAGAAACTCACCCTCAAAACATTAAAAAAAACACAACCAATGAACTGTAAGGAATACTTTAGTAGAATTACATACACCTGCTTCATTAAAAATCTGGCGTTTTCGAGAAAATTTGTGTGTGCCGAAAACGCCAATTAAATGCTTAGGTTCGATGTTGTGAATCGAATTTACTCTCTAGTGATGAGACATACAAAACCCAAGTTTGTTTTCTGGATTTTATTTGGACTTGCTCGTGAAAAAACCTATTTGGTGCTCACATTTGAACATATATAACTAATAATAACAGCACAGTATAGAATCGATCTATTTTTCACACACATTTTAGAATCCCAGTCCATCGCTCATTATCCTTTTTACATTTCTGGTGAAGTTCTCTTTGCTTTTATATTAAGATAGCAGCGCCACCTATACTTAGTTAAGGGGTAGAGCGAACCATGCAGAGAGAAATTTGTCAAATATACTTCTCCGAGTCGTCGGTTTGATGAAAAAATAGAATGAAACTGGCCCTCCACATGCCTGGTGGAAAGTCAAATTACGAAAAACATTTCTCCGAAAAAGCCTTTTCACAACTGTCGTAAAACATTTAGTTAACTTTAATTTTTTAAAAAAATTTTTATCGATAGTTCACATAACCCGAGCATAAAATATATAAGCTTTCAATGAATTTGAAAATCTAAATTCAAAACGTATTGCAAGTTAAATTTATCACTCTTACAGAACATATTTCAAAAATTGATACTTCAATAGTACAAAAAAAAAGGTTTTTAAATTCAGACGGATGCATTATTTTGGAAGCCGAATGGAAATTTCCGTGGAAGTTGGAATAAATTTGTACATCGTATAAGTTGTATTGCCTTTTTTTGAAAGTACATTTTTAAAAATCGAATTCAATTGTATGTTTAAAATACAAAAATCGTCGCAAATATCCTCTCGTGTTAGGAAATATTAAGTAAGCTTTTAAGGTGAAAAATAATTAAATAAGACTAAATGTACACTAACATGTTCATATTACAAGATTAATAAAATATATTGCGGCCCACATGATGATATCTATTAAAGTATTTTATATCTTATTCAGAAAGAGAAACATGATTCTTAAGCTTTTCTTTTAAGTATCAGGAAATGCTTTTTTATGGGAAATTTCATCTTCTTATGTATTTGTGTATCGTTTCGGCATTATGCGGTCGTAAGGGCTCCCATTTATCGTAGAAGGTAATGCCACTGAAAAGGATAAAGATAGGTTTAGCTGATTGAAAAGGTGGTCGTTTTTCGAAAACTCGTCTACAAGAAATAAATTGCAAATTTTCTTAGGATGATTAAAGGAAACATTATATCACATTTATATGGCCGAGAGGACAGAAAATAGAAGTGGTATCACTAAGCGCTTGTGCCTTATACCTTTATGTTTGCCAGTTCAAAAATATGTTTAGGGCTAAGCTGAAGTTCAGAAGACGAATAAAAAAATTCCATTTAAGTACCACTATTTTAAACAGACCAGATTTAAGTACTATATTAACTTCCTTGCGTTCAAGTTTTTTTGGTTGGTTGATGGCGTCTGAGACGTAGGCATGTAGTCCGCGTAACCCTTGGCGATCTCGGCCCGCCTTCGTGCGGCATTTTCTTAACACCATAACTCTTTTGAGACTACCATCGTACATTAGTTTTGCTAGATCAAAAAAAAAATGCAAAATCTCATCTAAGCCAATGTTCTCTTGCCCATCAGCCGGCTTTTTTGCTTTTCCATATTATGAAGCTTCTATTAATTAAAGGAATGAGATGAAACTCATTCTGAAATAAGGAATTGCATATCTGCGCTTATACCAAACCAATACGATTACAGCGACCTCTAGCGGAATATTTACGAGCCGTCAACACCGTGAACATCCAAATTTATGATTGTATTGTTAAATATAGCAGTTTCCGTAATAGTATTTCTTGTAGCTGTAAGTGTTAATGGCCTTTAAACAGAGAAATGTACATCTTCCGTTTGAAAGCATGACATTAAATGTGTCAGGGAAGTCGAGTGATGATGAGAATCCTCTTAAATCACAGAGTACATGTCGTTCTAATATTTTGGGACAATGGTTGTGTTTAACTTATGAAATTGCCAAATTTATTATTCAAACGAATTTCTTGAGTTAACGTAATAATAAATTACATACGTATGGGAGTCTTTATGGATAATTATGATACTTATGAACATGTTATTCTAACTTATATACGCTGTTTCTCTCAGTGTAAAAGGGGACGCATGAGTTCATCTTAAAGATTAGAATTCTTTATTTGCTTTACTCCGGCCTACTGCCAAAATATTCCCAAAACCTTTAAACTTGAGAATATGTTTCATTTTTCTCAAAAATTATAATATAAATAGCCAATGGTCATTAATTTTATTGCATGCCGAGTATATTCGCCATGATGCAAAATCCTGCAACTTCTCCAAGACGAGTATACGCATCAATCACTTTTAACTGGTATATGTCTGCTATTAAAGTATTTAGTTCTCGTATCGAATTCTTTAACCAATTAATTTTGGCATACGACTGACACTTGTCAAATTAAAATGGTGCCCAACCTAGGTCCAATAATATAATTTCTGTGTTATATGCTTTCCGCATCGATTTTTTCAAGAATTTACGTTAAATATGTGACGGATCTATCCACGTCACTTTCTTAATCCTTTTAAGGAATCTTTGGTATATCAATTTGAGTTTATTCACAGACAGCTTTCTGAAGAAGAAACAATGATTATTCGGATTATGTCGGCTATATATAGTCTAGGTATTTAGCCTAGATAGGGAGAGAAACTGAGGAGATAGGATAAATTGCTACTGATCAGGTATTATACCATTTTATTGCGCATTTCAAATATTTGATAAAGGAAAGAATTAAATTGACATTCAATCACTTAAGTGTAGATCATTGGAACAGTAGATTTGATACTGAAATAGAAGGGTTGACTTTGATGTCTTTTCATAATTCATTAAATCTCGTTATTAATCCGCAGATTGCTTAGACTAAGAACATATCTTCACGTAGAAATTACTTGAATTTTGTTTAATTGTGAGAACAAAAAATAGATTGATTTTTTGATATGGCTAGTCATCCTTCTCTTTCTCCCAGAACTCCAGAAGGGAATGAGAAAACATATCATTAATTACAAATATACCTTAGCCATAAGGTATTTGTGGGAATAAAAAATAACACTGGTTTCATTTGTAAAAACCACCAAACGTGGTTTATAAGAAATATGCTTAGTTTTTTTAGAATAAAAACTTCTCTCACAACCATGTGGTAATATAAGTTTTCAATCGTTTTATTATTTTGATATAAAGAAACGCATTTTGTTTAGTTTTGGTAGAAAAAGAATATGTTAACGTACACTTCATATCGAGTTAAATATAATTGAACGCTAATTTGTACTTTGGTTTATTTAGTATTATGTGTTTGCTTGGTACCCTCTTTGTGAACAGGAAGCATAACATTTTATAATTTATTTCTGTAATTCTTGTTATAATTTCCTACTCCTTTAGAGAAAGCATCATAGTCAGTGACATAAATTTGCTTCCTAAATCACTAAAATATAGTAAAACAGATTTTAACTGTCTTTACTCAAGAGTACCGACTTTATATTCAACCTTTCATGGGTGAAAGTACTATATTTTAATAGTGACATGAACACTGTTAATTTTTCCCCCTTTTCTTTTTGAAGCTTTCGAAATAAGATTTTTTTCGAAAAAAAGTGAAAGAGTGAAACATATGAAACATATTATGTCTAGACTTAAATGATTGGATGTTTTTGATATTTTAAACGAATTATGTCTTAGGGTGGTTTGATTATTTTTATTCGATGCCCAAGCTGAAGACAAGAATAAAAGGATTAAACGTCTACTTGTTGGAATTAATGAGCCATTGGTTCCACACGATGTGTGTTATTTCATAAGAGAGTTATTTATATTCTATTTTTTCTGCAAGAATTTCTTTAAGTTTTGCAAGCAAATATGTCTGATTGTACATAATAATAATGTTTAGATAATTTGATCGTTATCCCTAAGTAAATTATACGATTTTTATTCTATGGATAAGTAAAATTTCAGAATAAAAATCTTTTTTTCAATATATAAGAATGGCAAATTGCAAATTATTTTTCAGGGTTATTAAAACTGTGTTTTGATATTATAATTTTTTGAATATATTGAATACCTAGTAGTACATCGATGTTACATTAAACTAAAAAATAGTTATATATTGCATTTGTCAGGAAATATGTTAATAACTTAATAATGAAGTTCAGTTCTAGGCCCCCCCCCTTTCATCTCTTTTTCTTATACAGCTTCCTTTCTTTTCTTCAAACTCAACTTGCCTCTTTACATCTGCTCTTTTTAATACGGCTTTTCGAAGCCGCTCTACTAACTGTAGTTCTCCCGTTCTCTTTTACTACAAATAACAAATATCATTTATTCTAACCCATATTAAAGCAATTCATAACGAACTATTAAACAGTCTTTTAGACACGATTCAAAAAAGCAATTGATACAAGTATGAAAAATTTAGTAACAAGAGCTGCCGCTAGATGGAGCCACCACTGAAAGGGAGCTCATTCTAGGGAGACTGCCGCGTCTACAAAGGCTTGTGTGCCAAAATGCTACCCATTTTAAAAAAATAATACACGAGTTAAATTGTTTACTTCATGATTTCAAAATAATTAATATAACACAAAATTTTCTCTTAGTTTCAAATACTTAATACTGGAACAAAAAATAGGAACTAACATCAATATATCTCTATTAAATTTCTTTAACTTTATTTTTTTTTTCAAAATATTTACTAGAATTTGTGCTAAGGAAAACATATTACTTCCCTCTCAACCCCCAATTTCATACTACTCAACATAGTTGGACTCTACGTTTAATTCAGTGTATCACAAAATATCAACGTTATGTTTAAAAGTAATTAAGCCTTTTCTTTCTGATAAAATCATTGCTTTTCAATTAGGGTCATGATACAACGGCTACAGGTATTTGTTGGGCCCTGTATAACATTGGTTTAAATAAAGATGTCCAGGAGAAAATTCACGAAGAGCTGGATCGAATATTCGGCGATGACACAGAGAGACCAGTTAACACAGAGGACCTGAAAGATATGGTTTATCTCGACCGCGTACTTAAGGTAAGGCAAAATTTATTTTTGTACCTTATATGGGTCTATCTTAGATGCCAAACGCTTTTAACTTCATTTTATGACATTGAACTTATATATAATATAAAAACTCAAGAATTTGACAAACATCATTTCAGAAAACAATTATCAGGAAAAAAATTGCAACATAGATTCTCATATAACACATATCGGGAATTTTTTCGAGTAACTTCTTCTAGGTTTCAAGCAATTTTACAAATCTCACCACCATTCTTCAATCAAGAAATGAAAGCAACATCCGAATGATCTTGATTGATGTTCCGAATGGCTGCTTCTTTCGGTAATCCAAAATCAGGTAATCCAAAAAGTAAGTTTCATTGAGCAACACAAAAAAATGAGAAAACAATTTGCAAATAATTGTTATTAAATAATGAACTACAATGTCGGACTATTTATGGACATAGTTACCAGCATTGTTTAAGCATTGATCGCTGTGGAGGGCATCTGTTTGGATTCCTGTGTTAAAGAACGATGCAAAAGGTAGTTGCGACCATCGGGTAGAAATGGATCTGGTCTTGATGTCGTTCAGAACTCTTGCCAATAATAAAAGACTTTAGGTGTTTAAACAGATGATTATCTCTAAATGCGATATCCAATCTGGAGGAGAAGTGGTCAAAAATTCTCATATCAACTCCATAATTTTGTCCGCTATCGTGCATATTTTCATGACTTCATTGAGTCGCCGCTCCCACCTTCTGACCATGAAATCGCTTATTGTAAAGGATCCATTCAATTCTGAAATTTGTCTGTGAATTTTAACTAACTTTGGTGTTCCATGTACTGAGAAATCGTATCTCGAGTGCAGCTGGATGCTGATTTGTTTTGAGCCTTACTTTAGATTTTCACCAAACAAGCGCTGTATTTGTTAGCGAACTGAAAATGCTTTTTTCCTGCTTGTAATAACTCACTAGAAAGTATGTGCAAGCTTAAACTAACGAACGCAGCTGTTCCGTGGTGAAAGGTCAATACTCAACTTACTTTCTGGATAATTCTGGTACAGGGGTCGACAACCTTTTAGCTGCTGCGTGCCAAACCAGTCTACCAATATGATTAAGCGTGACACACAGTAGGACATTTTTGAAACAATTCTATTCTCACAATAATCCATGCAGAGCTAGAGAAAAGAGGTCAATAATACAGATTTGCAGGTTTACTTGAAATTAATTTTTCATCTCATTTAAAGATATTTCTTAACATAAAAATAGAGAATGAAATATAACTACTAATTCTTAAGCAACAGTAAAAAATTTTTTTAACTGTGCATATGTATTTTTAAACATAATTATTAAAAGAAGAAATAGACAACATGAACCATAAATATTTCCCTTCGTTATGAAATAAAAAGATAAATAAAAATTTTAATGTGAACCCAGTGATTGCACCGTTCTACTTTCATATACGCAAAATCAGGGGTATGATTTGTGACTTTCAATTTGACACAATGTTGAGCACTCAGTTATTAAAAAATTTCTTTGCGGACGACTTGAAATGTTTTTCATTTGAGGAAAGATTTTTCCTTTTTGATATGTAGAATCAAAAATGGAAAGCAGAGTACATGCACTTTTCTCTCTTCAAACTGTTAAATCTCTCCAGCAGCGACGTTTAATAATTTACAAAATAACTGAAGTTTACTTTTAGAGTTATCTTTCAGGTTCTTCCGTAAATGTCTATAATTCAGTCAAAGAACGTCAATTACAAATTTATCAACTTCCATCAACTCAAAAGTTGACAAATTTATAAAGTGGTGAAGAGTGCCACCGAAAATCGTGCAGCGTGCCTCTACTCCTGCTCTAGTATATTAAAACTTAATATAAATACTTGTATCAAGCAAGATTTAGTGACATCACCAGGAAAGGGATAATATGATTTACTCACACTGATGCAAATGCCATGAAATTGATAACATCTCCACCTTTTCAGTTAGGAGGATGCCCAATTAATTATTTGCATCACAGTATGGTTTCCACGACGGACATCTTTACCCTTCCGAAAGTCTGATCGAATAACAAGCTCATATAGGAATTTGTCACGACATCTTAAGAAAGTGCTCAAATTTAGAGGCTGAACAATATTTTTCTTGGCTTGAAAGCATTTGGTTACAAGAATAAAATTTTATAAGGGATAAGCTCTAAAAATAATGACATTTGTGTCAACTATAAGAAACACTTGTATTTTATTTTGAAAAACTCACTGCTCATTACTATTATAGAAATATTTCCATATTATTTCGTTATTATTTTTTTAAATAAAAAATGTCTATTTTATTGCGTATTGATAATATCTTTTTTTTTTAAAATTAATTAGGAATCCCAGAGACTTTACCCATCTGTCCCAGTTATTGCAAGGCGAATAAGTGAAGATACAAATATATGTATGTCTGTTCTTTCCTTCTATATTTTAACTTTTAGAATTGCTTGTATTCACTCAAACAATGTAAAATTGTTAAAGGATCGTTGCTAATGATTAGATTTGGATTATTCCATTTAAAATTCTGTGTTTTGACAAAATATCTGTTATCTACTTAAACATTCATAACCATCTTTGTTTCACATGCCGTAGAAATACATTCATTAACTTTTAGCAACACATTTTAAAAGTATTGTTTCCACAGCAACTTTCCATCAAAATAATGAGTATAAAAATTACCACTTTATAGCAACAAATGCGTTTAACGGTACATTTTAAAGTATTGCTTTTCAATTCTGCTTAAAGTTCCTCAGCAACTTTCCATCAAAAGAATAAGCATAAAAATTACCACTTGATAGCAACAAATACATTCAACAATACAATTTTAGAAGTATTGCTGTTTCCTCAGCAACTTTCCTTCAAAAGAATGAGCACATAAAAGTTGACACTTCATAGCAGTGGTTTTCAAATTTTTTCAACTCGCGGAACCCCTAGATCAAGTAGGTGTTTTTTGGAGTCCCTAGAACTAGAAAGTATTTTCGTAGAACCTTATTCCACTTACATACACTTAGAAGAATGTATTTTAAAATCATATTTTAAGTAAATCAACAAAGATTAATATAAAGGCAATTAAAAAAGTATTGCACTTATTCAAAATGTTTACCTGCTTTTATATAATTAACTTATCAATAATATTAATCTGTGATTAAATATCACTTACTCATGCATTATGTTTAGAAACTGAGATATGTGCTTGCATTTTTTCGCGCAAACTGTCGAAGTCTAGGTCTATTGAGAATAACTGCAAACGCATTACATATTGTAAGTTTCATTTCTTTTTACACTTTGTTTTTGTAGGCACTTATGTTGAAAATTTTTTTTCACTTATACACATTGTTCTGAATGGTATTTTAATTTTACAGCTGTGTGAGAAATACTGTGTGTTTTGCATGAATTTGTAACACAAAATTTAGGATCTATTCTTGCTAAAATTTAGATTTTTTAACATCGAATCTGTTGACATGTTGTAGATGTTTTCCCACAAATATAAAAAGGTGTACTTTCCATTAGAGAACTATTTAGTTTTACAAAGATTTTACTAACGAATATAAAACTATCTCATGAAGCTCAGGATAGTAAGAAATAAAATGTTCACAATCTTAAGTAATATATATATATTAATATGAAACCTTTTAATATTCTGTTCCGTTATATTATAATAAAATTTTAAAAAGTATTGCAAAATAAAGTTATCATGTCTAAATAAAATTTTCAGTTTCCTAAAAACAGGGATGGGCTTTAAATTCTTAACAGTATACAAACACTTTAGAGAACGCAAATCATTTTTCAAGCACATTTATAAATTTCGTTCGATTTTTTTTATTGTGACTCGTGGAACCCCAGGGTTCCAAGGAACACAGTTTGAAGATCACTGCTTTATAGCAACAAATACATTTAATAATACATTTTAAAAGTATTGCTGTTTCTTCAGCAACTTTCCATCAAAAGAATGAACATAAAAAGTACCACTTTACTGCAACAAATAAGTAGCAAATAACTGTTAAAAAAGAAAATTGTATGCCAAAGAAAATAATAGAAAATGAGTTGGAAAAAAGTACATATTTAATTTTATACACCTTAAAAATCCTTTCTTATAAGTAATAATTACAACAGCTAGATTAAGTTAAAATAATTAAATTTTAGTTCAGAAATATAATATGAATCTAAGAGAATGTGTGTTTCATATAACTTCTATAAAATTCTTAAAATTTTTGTTTCAAATGTCTTGTTTTACTTCGTTACTTCATTTTTTAAAATTATTATAATTCCTGATTTAGTTAACTGTCTCGAATTTTTAAATGTTTGCTCTAATTTCTTTACACATAATCGAATAGTTACTTAAACAAATATCACGTCTGTCATCGACTTTAAACAATATTCTGAACACACATGTGCTTTTTGCTTTTTCTAAAATCCCTATCTTATAAGTATAAGATTTTTTATTTAAATTTTATAAACGAACGTTTTTTCTCAACTCTCACATTGAAATTAATAACTTTCTTTTCAAATTTAATACATTAATAGTGAAAATCATATTTAGTTGTAATGAGCTCGCAAATTAAAACGATATTTTTTTTCAAATATTCATAAAAAAATCCCCTTAAAACTCTATAAATTTATGCGATTTTAATTTCCCTGCTTTGACACAATAAGCAAGCAGCTTTATGGAATCATTTACATTCGATTCTATCTTTCAGTTGTTATTCATTAACGTTTTTATTTCAAAACCAAATATTTTATAATTTGTCACTGATTTTTTTTCTGCCTATTCATTTATTAGACTGTTTCGTTTATATTAGACTAATTTCTACATTCATGAAACATATTTCTTTGATTTAATAAAATAAAAAAATAATTAGTAACTAAAATTATATTTTTAAGTCCATTATTAATTCTTTTTTAATGTTCTATTCGAAAGAAGTGATTCTTATTATCCAAATCCAGGAAACACAAAAAAATACGTCATTTAATATCAGTTCCTAAATATAGAATTGTTTGCATATTGACTTCATATTTCAAATACTATAGTAAAGGTACTCTATAACTGTATCCAGTAGATTTACATGAATTTTTAATATATACATTTAAAAGAGAATCTAAGTGTTAGAATGTAAAGAAAAATTCTTATGGCTGCAATATGTAGTTGTCTGAATTATATAAGTTTGGAATGGTATCATATGGATTATAATTGAATTTAAAAAATCCAATAATTAAAGAAATAAGACAGAAAATTATTTATTATTCCTTTAACTCTTTAAAAAAATTATAAAAAGTAGTTTATATTTTTTTTTTGAATTATTTATAATGTAACAGTGCAAAAAAAAAAAAAATAATAACTTGAATATAAAGTACAAAATCCTACCTTTAAAATCCACAGAAGTGTAAAAACTTACTATATGTATATCCGTACATGAATCTGATGTTTTTCTGGCAAAGGAAGTGAATGTAGACACACATACACAAATACAAGAAAGCCATTTTATTCTGAAAAAGATTTTTTCAGTAGCTCTTTCACATGTCAGTTTACTTTCAAATATCACATTCTTTCACACTTACGTAACACGTGTCACAATTATATCAGCACTTGCTACGCCATCTAACATAACTGAAATGAAATATTCTACAAAAATTAGGTTTCAAAACTCAGTTAAAATATAGCTAATTTTTAATTTCTTCTATGATATATTAAAAATATGTCTCCATTAAATTTCTTTTTTTGAGGATTTATTGTTTTTCAATCCATTTAATGCACTCTTTTTACAAATGGCCTCCCATCCGGTATAGTGGCTAGTTACGCTGACTGCTGTGCTGAAGAGCTTGGGTTTGAAGTTTGAATCCCAGAGAAGTCTGGATGTTCTTTACGGCATGGGGTTACTCTAAATAGCCGTAGAGCACTCAAATCCTCTTGTGAGGTTGGTGGATGAGAAAAAGGGGGTTGAGCCTCCTGACCCCCCCCCCCCAGTATGTTCTATTTCAAAATTGGGGCGTAAACGAGTCAAATAGTACTGTCACTTGTATGGTGCTCGAAGCTATGTCTAATGACATGCGTACAACTTAGCCCTTTGTCATGATGAATTTCATGAGCCCTGATCTGGCTTTTGCCAATCAGGTGGCATTAGCAACAGCTACAACATTATTATAAATATATGATAGACTGATGCAAAACATACCCTTTAGATCTACATGAATCAAGAATTCATGTAAATTTATTCCTTGTAAGGCAAATTTTAAATTAGGATATTAAAAATACTTTTTGTTTTTAAGGTGGTTATCCAATACCTGAAGGATCTTCATGTATGGTCATCGTCCATCAATTGCACAGAGACGAAAAAGTGTTTCCAAACCCAGAAAAGTTTGATCCGGATCGCTTTCTGCCAGAAAATTCTGTAAATCGCCATCCTTATGCATATATTCCCTTTTCTGCCGGTCCTAGGAATTGCATTGGTAAATATATTTTTCTATAATGGTGGGATCAATTGCACTATATATATTTATTTATATATCATTCAATATATAAGTCAACCAAGAAATGTGGTTGGGAATAATTATAATTATAATCAATCATAACTTATATTTTATTTGGATACAATTTTAAATTACAAAATGTTTTTCAGAATTCATGATATTCTTATCCAGAGTGAGTAATCATATCGTAAAAAATATTTTTTGAATGGGATTGTGTAGATTAAGTCATGCGATAAAACAACAACAAAAATGTGAGATGGCATACATTGCTTACTAAAAAATTTAACTATAAACCCAAAAATGTTTAATCATTAACAATCTTAATGGCTTTTATGAAATGCTTGAAATTCGTATAAAAATTTTTTTAAATTTCTAGTACACATGCAACAATAGCGAATATTTAAATTATAAAATTTTCAATAGCAGCGATACAAATCTTGCTTATTGTTAGTGGAAATATCCCCATCCTCCAACCAGAAATAAAAATATCCTCCCTAGCGATAGCAACGATAACAACAAACGTTTTCCGAGAATTTCAGAAACAAGAAAACAATGAATCTGATCTAGCACAAGTACTGGAACTTTTCTGTGTTATTTCTGAATTAATAAAAAGTAACCCTAAAATACTCGAATTAATCACTAAACTTCAATCTTCTAAATCAGATTAAGAAAAAACTTTTGATTTTTTTTTTTTAGTTGAAGCTATATGCTTGAACAAAATTAAGTTAATATAAAATAATAGCTCTAATTAGATTAAACTTTAAATCTCGCTTTAATTCAAGGACTTCTTTTATTTCATTTCAATAGTTTTAAAATTTATTAACTCTGTAAAGGGCAGAAAATCCAAAAGTTCGCTACTATATCATCATCAAATTACTCCATAGAAGAAGCCGAAGTTTTTCCTCTTCCAATTGACCCCATAGGTTCTTCCCGAAGCCCCGCCTCTACCAAGTTGTCCAAGACTACAGCATCGAGCCACCGCATCATAACTAACGCACCTTGGTACGGCAGACTAACTTCTCATGGAGCCATTTTCTAATTGCATAACTAAGCTAACTAAAAATGTTTTTAAATCTATTTAAAACCACCACAATCCAATTATCAAAGCACAAACATTGTTCACCTATCCACATCCTAAAGTTTATTATGCTTACCCTCCTACGAAGTGGCGAATTCCTTTAAAACCATCCTAACACAACAATTATCACTCCTTTACTCACGTAAACATTTAGCTTCTAAATGCATGAAAACTGGGTCAGCGAGTCAAACTGCCACCAATCCTCTCCGTCATAATTGATTGCCCACTGGCAAACCCTTTCCCATCCTGTGCCTTCCTCTATTCGAACCCGCTCGGCGCACATGCTTGGGTTAATCTTCAACCCCCCCCCTCTTTTTAGGAAGCTCTTGATTTTTCTATTTCTTTTATGATTTTAATTTCCATTCCACTGGGCATAAGCACGCACGCGCTGGCACCCGAAACATCTAATTGGCGTAGTGAGCTACCGATCCTTTCCAGATAGAGCATAGGTACCCAACCTTTCTTGATTTGGTGTCCCCTTTTCTAGTGAATATTTCGATATCGCCCTCCTCCCACTCCAGAGAAATAAGAGCGTACATAATACATGGTGAAACCAAGAGTTAAATTTTAAAAAATATTCTATTACTAATAGAATATATTTCTTAATTTAATTTTTTTCTCAAGCCCCAATTTTTTTACTTGCGAATCTGAAATAGATATTGCCACGAATATATTTAAATGTTTAATGTTATATATTTTAGAGATTGTAGGAATTATATACATAAAACTCTTCTATGTGTGAATTTCTTCTTCATTTAAAAGAGTGGAATAAAAGTTTTAGCTTACCTGTTATAAAGACAGGCAGGGGCTTTGATGATACGAAGTAATTCATAATAAACTTTTGCTTTCAAAATGAATATAAATTGACAGTTTCAACCTTTAAAGAATCACACGTAAATTCCTGGTTAACATATTTTATTATATTTAATAATATACGAAATGAAATGCAGTGGACGAAACATGTTTCCTACTGCTCATAGACAAAGACAACACGTGCACTACCAAAGTTAAAACACACTCATTCAATTTTTTGTAAGTCTGAATGCAATTTAATCTTTTTTTTTTTTCATCCACTTCCCGAACTACCAAAATATGTGAATTTTTGTACATGTGATATAGAAATGATTTAAATATACACATTCAACATAAGGTAAAAACAGTATTATACTTTTGTTAGTACATAATCAGCATGCTTTTTTTTAGTCCTTTTGAGACTCTATTTGGTTAATCTGCCCAAGCCTCTCTCAACGCCCCCTAATTTTCTCTGGGTCTGTTACTGCCCCTTTGAAAGCCTCAAATGCCCACAAAGGAGTATTATCGCTCACGTTGAGAACTATGAGATAGAAGACTGAGGGCTTCTGCACAACTCGTATGTCCTGGGAGTGTCTAATTCCGGGTTTTAAGGTTCTTGAGATTTTAGCGGATGCAACTCTGATCAACGATTGTAATTGTTACTGATTTGTTGATTTTATAATTTGCGCCCACACTCTGAAGCAAAACAAGGGCTACTTTTGAGGGACTTCGTAATTTTTGAACCACTGTCAAAAGACGAGTACGACATCTCGGCAAATTTCACTGTGTGTGTGTGCTTGTGAGGGGTGAGTGTCTGTGGGTGGGTGTACATTGAAGTGCCTCACCACTTCTGAAAAATGGCCATGGATTATGAATACATTATGTATTGTTTGCTTAGTAATCCGCATTGTATATAAGTTATATGTAATATACATATATATTGGTAAGTTTATGTGTGTGTGTTGTACTCCATGTCCTGATTTTAGAAAGAACCTTTATAATTAAATTTTTAGCAAACATCCGCCAAACCTGTGGTTTATTGTTCAAGCAAACAACCATCAGACTTCAGCGGTTTTTCTGGAATTCGCATTTTTATCTGATTCTAATCAATTAAAATAATGAATATCATGAACCAAATTAAGATTAATTATTTTCTACCAATAATATTATTTGCATAAGTTTATTTTTTATAAATTTAAAAGCATTTTAGAACATTTTTAGGCTTTTTCAGAACATCTAACACATTTCAATTGGTACCTAGTGTGCTTTTTTACGGTTCTTTAATGACGTTTTTGAAAATCAACTCGATTCAAGACCTAGTTATTAGTTTAGGAAGGCAGAGAAACATCGAATGATGCAGTTATTTTTAAGCTTATGTAATGTTTTTAAATATATATATATATATAAATATAAATGTATATAAATTGCTGTAATTTAAAACAGGACAACAGCATGTAATACGCTTTCAACCATCTTACAGGTCAAAGATTTGCTGTAATGGAAGAAAAAATATTGATTTCCGCTGTCCTAAGGAACTATACAATCGAATCTTTATGCCCCAGGGACAAACTGCCCCCGGCTATTGAACTGATACTGAGATCATCGAAGCCAGTTCTCCTACGAATCAGGCCAAGACAAAGATACTCCTCATAAACACCTTTTCGAAGAAATGTGAATATTCAGAAAACCTGACACAAGCTAAGAAAAAAACATAACTGTTAATATTGTTGATCTCACATTTGATAGAATTTGTGTGAAAATAATATTCAATTGTATACCTAGAATTTAATGGTCAATTTTAAACAAAATCACCTTAATCTGTTTTTAATATAAAAACTTCATGTATATAACTCTATTCTATATATCATTTTTAAATATTCATTTTTGTAAGAAGATTATATAGACAAATTCATTTTCGATATATAGATAAAGATATGGATAAATTTATTCGAACTCATTCATTCTTACATAAAAAAGCAAAAACATTTTTACTGCATTGTTATTAAATTGCTTTTAATAAAAGTGTTATGTGTTTTATTCAATCTTTTTAGTCTTTTACTACGTATGGATTTTATTATTATTATTATTTCTTTTACTTTATATTTTCATATCACATTGAAGATCAACTCCAGGCGATAACATTTAAATCATTTCCAAAACAAAAAAATTTCCTTCATTTATGCTTGAAATAATTTTTAGCAAACAAGACATACCTTTCTGATAATTTTAAGTTGAACATATTATTATGACCCTCAAAATAACCTTTAGTGAAGTGTGAGTTGTGTGTGTCAAGTTTGAAACATAGCTAAATTCTTGAGTATTAAAATAGAGGAAAAGATTTGTGCATTAATGCATAACATTTATTTTTAAATAAATTCAGTTAAAGAAACGCCAATTTTCATCAAAGTGTTTTTATTTCCCTTAAATAATTTTCAAAGAAGCACCTTCGCTAAAATAAATAAATATATAAATGGAATTTTCAATTTCTTTTTCTTTAACAACGAGACAGATAATAAATTTTAATACTATTAGAAAACATGCTTATTATCCTTAGTACATCAAAAAGCAAAGAAAAAAGAATATTTAGGAGACAATGATCATCTTTAGAGTATGCTTTCAAAATTACGACCCAGGTCCGTGATTCAAGCCTCAAAACTCTGGTTCACTGAAGATCGAACGATAGCGAAAGTACCAGACTTCTCCAGGAGTTCTCCAACAGCTGCCTCAATGCGTGCAGCGACTTGCTCAACACTGTATTTTACTCCAGTGACTTGACATACTCCAATAAGAAGTAATCAAGGCAAGTGATGTTTGGCGATGAAGCAGGCCAATGCACTGGACTTTCAATGCTTCGGCAAACGTAGCGCTATCTATTACGTACACCAGCTAAAGACTTCCCAGCATTTTTGCTGCATTGAGGATGATAAACATGTTTTCGCCTTTTATTAGTGTCCTGCCTTTCTTCTATTTTGTGTTGTCACTGCAGCGCCAGGAAATAGCTTCCAATCATGCATTGTTATTGGATTTCCCCTCGTCTAAGTGTACCTGTCCTGAGAGATTTTAACCGCTGTACTGATACACCTACGTATGTTAAAAATCTGTTCATTCTATGTTTAAATTTAAATTTCAAATTTAAAGGGATATTTTTGGAAGATATACGTATTTTATATATAAGTTTAAAGCTTTGTACAAATATTAATACAACGCAAATAAACGCTTTTAATAAAAGAATTTTATCATCAATGTTATTAGAGAAAATTACAGATTAATAATCTTTCGTCTGAGGGATTGAAAATGTTGTGTTAGTGTTAAATTAATTTTTTTGAGAAAGTAATGATGTATATTTGTAGGAATACCCTTATTAACGTTGGGTTTATCACATCGGGAAGTTAATTGAATAGTTTTTCAAATCCCTTCTTGTTAGTTGACATGAAAAGTATGTAGATGTATGTATGAAAATATTCCAGGTTCACTCAAGTTAGGATTTCCATGGAGTCATAATTGTTTTTTCTGTTGGTAAATAAACATATGTTTTTTCTTTGGTTCATAAAACCGTTCAGAAAAAGTATGGTATTTCAACAAATTATTTTCATGAGCTTGAACTATTTTTTCTTTATTTATCAACGATGCAGTGAGGCAAATCTTCCTGCGACCAACCATTACTTAAACAAAGTATTCTGAATACTTCCAAAGTAAGAATTTTCCCGGAAGGACAGGACAGTGTGAAAATTTCTCCCAATCTGTAAAATATCTAGATCGTTTCAATGAACAGATTGATTGGTTTCTGAGGATAAAGACAACCAGGAACTCCTGTAAATTAGAAGTTAATTTAAACCACTCAGTGTAATAAACATTACATAAATAACAACATTGGCCTATTATAGAACTGGTAAATTTATAGCAGTGGTCTCCAAACTGTGTTCCACGGAGCCCTTTAAGGTTCCACAAGGCATAACCAGGGATTCTACGAGTAACAAAAAAAATAGAAGTGAGAATTCACCTACTCTATGAATTTTATATCATTGCCAGTCATTATAAAACTGAAAATTTTATTTACACATAATTTTGTTTTGCCATGCCTTTTTTAACTTTTATTGTAATATACTGAAACAATATTAAAAACGTTTTTTTTTCTCTTTATGTTTGCTACCAACTAGATTGTGACTGCTGTGTACTACCCCAGATTTCTGAAATGATTTTATACCCTTTAGTACAATATTTTTTAAAATTAATTAGTTTCGAATGGAAAATAATCCCTTTTTCTTGTATGGTAAAAAACACCTATATAAATGAAATGCCCCAACTTACTGATATATCGACATTTAAATCTAGATTTTTCAAGAGCAGCTCCTAAATTTTAGGTTAAAATTCATGCAAAATATACGCTGGATTTCTGACATAGATATGAAAATTTTAATGCCATTCAAAAAACTCTATTAAAGTAAAAAATATTTTCCAAAGTAAGTGGCTACAAAAAATTACAACAAAAATTAAACGCAGAATATATGAAATGTGACAGCAGAAAGTTTCAGTAATCCAGCACATATCACAGTTTCAAAATAGAGTGCATGGTTAGGTGACATTTGGATCACAAACTAATATTATTAATTATATTAAAATTACATTAAAATTTTAAAATATTAAATGCAATGCTCTTTTGTATATTTGTCATATGGAGTACCTGTAACATTATGTGATCTACTTTAAATATTATTTTAAAGTATATTCTAAGTGTATGTGTGTGTATAACAGGGCACCCCGAAAACATCACAAAGTTCTAAGAAAGTTTGAAAACCACTGATTTCTAGTGATTTTTTTTAAAAAATCAAACATGCGTTGATTTTAAAAATAATATATGACTATAAATAAGTTTGACAAAAGGCGTATCACCAGTAAGTAATGGTTGAAATTTACAGATGAAAAACGTCATATCGTAAGGTTGAACATTTGACAGCAAACTAACCTTGAAGAATTAGCGATTTTGTACCAACACACACATAATATTTTCTTGCAAAAATTTCGAGTTTTGAGCCGAATATATATATATATATATATATATATATATATATATATATATATATATATATATATATATATATATATATATATATATATATATATACTGGTCTGCAAAAATTAAGGACGAGACGGTTTTTTCAGTATAACTTTGTACAAAAGCATTCCAAATCAACACATTTAATACAGTAAGACCCCCAATACGTAAGGACATGAGTAATGTAAGCAACACTTACTAAAAGAGAAAACAGAGGGATAAAAAGAAGCTTTATTGAAAAAGTAGCATGGAGCGCAATGCGACTGAAGGCCGAAACATCCCTGTGATGGGTGTCCAGCAAGAAATATCCGGTCTTTAGTAGGGGATATGATCTCCCCTGACTGCTAGGCAGGTTTCACAGCGTCTGCCCATGCTGAGAATGAGGGTGTCAATGAGTTGTTGAGGCATTGCTGCCCATTCGTCTTGCAGCGCCAATCGAAGCTCCGGAATCATTACTGGTGGTAAGGTACGAGCTGCCAAGCGTCTGCCTAGAAAATCCCATACATGCTCGATGGGATTGAGATCCAGAGATCGTGCCGGCCAATCCATACGTTCAATATCCTCACTCTCTAAGAGCTGTTCGGCAGCTACTGTGCGATGACATGGTGCATTGTCGTCCACGAATTTGAACTGCGGACCCATAGCGCCTCTAAAAAGACGCACATATGGTAGAAGAATCTCGTTACAATAACGGGTCCCGTTGACTGAACCTGCGTCGAAGATGTGAAGGTCTGTACGACTACCAAGCATGATGCCTCCCCAAACGAGAACACCGCCACCTCCATAACTGTCCCTTTCAATGATGTTCGAGGGATAATTGCGGCTTCCCCGCTCTCTCCAGATGAGTATGCGATGAGAATCGCTACTCAGACTGAATCTGCTCTCATCTGTAAAGAGTACTCGTCCCGATTCATTGTCTCTCCAATTCCGGTGTTCCCGGCACCACAGAGAACGCCTTCTCCGATGGGCAGGCGTTAGAGGTACACACCGTACAGGGCGTCGTGCACACAGACCACCACCGTGCAGTCTTCTGGCCACGGTAAAACGCGATATCGGTCGTCCAGTCACCTGTGTCGTGTGTCTAGCGATTTCTCCCGCTGTCTGCCGCCTGTTTCTTCTGGCCTGTAAGGCAATATACCGGTCATCTGCGGGTGTGGTTCCTCGTGGACGACCACTACTGAACCCCCGGATAGCTGTTCCTGTAGTTTGAAATTGTCACCAAAGTCGTGAAACGCAATTCCGAACTCTGCAGCCACACTTGTCACACTGCGACCTTCCTCCAACTTCCCAATGATTCGACCTCGGGTAAAAGCATCCAGATGTCGTCTAACAGATTGATTATTCGCCATTTCTCGCTGAGGCAGCAACTCGGTGTGATGTTAACTGCTATACGGTGTGCAATCTCTTTGCCAGAAATACTAATCTTCCACCGACAACATGCTTTACTACTCAGACACTCCCCCCATTACGTCTACCTGCATATCTGCGCATGTGCTACTGTACATCACCTCACTTAATCTCCTGATTGGTCTTTCTGTCCGCTCTGCCTCTTCGTTCAGCTGATATGCTAATTTTTCGACTTCGTCCTTAATTTTTGCACACCAGTGTATGTGTGTGTCATTAGGAGGAACTCTCTTTCAATTTTCTTCTCCTTAATTTGAAAACATTTACAGCTGTAGTGCATCGGTTGCTTGCAGAAGCATACGGTGAGATTGCTTTTAGTAAAAGAAGTGTGTGTGATTTCAAAAGTTTAAGAGCGTTGAGTTTGACGTCAAATACAAAGACCGTAACGGAATATGATTGGAGGAAGCTTCGTGTCAAAGACAAGAACAAGCACTCACATTAGGAATGACTCGACAAACAATTTTACATTGCTTAAAATCGTTGGGAATGATTTAGGATCGAGGAATTGGGTTCCATAAAAGCTGAAACCGAGAAAACCTGAAAGTTTATTTTGGACCTGTGAAATTTTGCTTGCCAGGCAAAAACGAAAGAGCTTTTTTTGCATCGAATAGCCACTGGTGATGACAGATGGACACATTACGATGACTCAAAGAAGAAGAAATCATGGAAACCGCGTGGTCATTCTTCAACAGCCAAATATTCCTGTAAAGAAACTTATGTTGCTTTTTGGTGACCCCAGCTTGTTGTCTAGCATTATAAGTTACTCAAACCGAATGAAACCTCTACTGGGGTTTGCTACCTAACACAATGAATGGGATTCAGCCGAACACTTAAGGAGAAACGTACCCGCTACTACTCTCCAAATACGACAAAATTATTCTCCTACATGACAAAACTCGCCTACATGTTGTGACGCCTGTCTAAACCTACTCAGAAACACTCAAGTGGGAATTTCTACCCCACCCTCTGTATTCACCAGACATGGCTCCTTCAGATTATTCCTTGTTCCTATCAATAGTGCATGGCCTGTCTCTCAGTAGAACTTCATATCATATGAAGATACCAGAAATTGGGTTGAGTCGCCGATAGCGTCAAAAAATGAAGCGTTCTTCCGGCGCGGTATAAGTATGCTACGAGAAAAAAGGGGTAAAGAGTAGTGGATACTAATGGGCAATACTTTGAATTAAGCATATAATGCACCGTTCTTTCGTAATAAGTGCCAACTTTCTTATAAAAAAAACTGAAGGAAACTGATTTGTACTCCTTATATTGTTTCCTATCACTTGCAATAGAAATAGTTAAAGTATCTATAATTCAGTTTATAATTTTAATAAACCAATTTTGAAATATGACATAGCACCAAACTGTAAAATTGGTTTAGTGCATACTTTGGCGACGGAAAAAATAGCACGAATAGCTTGTTTTACTGTATTGGGTTTCTATGCGTTGAGCATTATTAAGGCAATAATTTGGTCTAAAACGGAATCTAATTTTATCAATTTGTATAGTTATTTATGAGTTTACGCAATTAATCTGAACTTAGACCAATTGGACATATTTCCAAGTTGTTGCAATCTAGGACTCAAAAGTTAATCTATCTTTGATTGCACATGTAAAACATACAATGCACTTTTGGAGGACCTTTTATAAATGCAGTAGATGTATAGATGAAGCAACTACTTCTTCTATACATTTACTGTATTTGCAATGGGGAATTATGGTTGGGCAATAACCTTCTGTAGGTTTTGTAAATTTTAAGCAACCGTAAATTTTTCGTCTGTGTCGATATATTTTCTTTTACTCCAAAATAATTACTAACGAATTAATGGGAAAATGTTGATTAAGCATTGAATTCTTTTTATCATCTTTTAAAGAACAAGTCCTAAACTTTCAAACAATTCTTTATAAACAGGAAAGAACATAAAATCAGTTATTGAAACAGTAAGCTGTAAAAGTTTTCACCGGATACAGTACATGAAACACATAAATATTAGTAAATTAAAGGTTTTAATATTTAGAGAAATAATAAAAACTAAATTTTTTAAGCTGTTATAATTATAGTCATTTTTATGCTTAGGACAGTTGAGAGGAGTGTCAAAAAGTACCTATTGTGAAATGAAATAATATAAAAGTCAATACAAATAATTTTCGAACCATATTCTCAAATTCAATCGTAAGCTTTTTACAATGTGAACGTTTGACGCTTTTAAACAACTAATTTTTCTTGACTTTGATCACAAAAAATTAATTCAAATAGTATAAACAGAATACTAATTATTATTATAATAATAAAGGTAATAATAAAATAAAAAAACTGCATATTATAAAAATTTGTTATTGGACAGTTTTGAATCGGGCGTCTCACATTTCACGTTGTATTTTTTACAATACGTACAATACAGTGTATACAGGTATATACAATAAATTTTGAGTTTCATGTACAGTTTTTATAATTATTTTGAATGAAATTGTAGTTGAAAAAGATCTAGGAAATCATCATATGCCCTGTATAGTCATCTCGTAACCATTTAAACAGTAAGATTCATAGATTATTAGTTAGAGTCGCTCTTCGAAGCAACACAAGAGCTATTGTTAACTGACATGTATACATAATTTGACCAATGAATCAGAAATCTTTCAGATTTGCATTTGAATGCGTATTAGTATGAAGTATGCAAATTTTTTTATGACGTAGGTTACACATGGTTGTAATGCTAGTATAAATAAAGTGTAAGTGAGCTTTTCATGATGAATGAAGTAAAATGAGAAAAAAGATAGATCTTTCATCATTTGAAAAAGGCTAATTGTTGGTGCCTGTTTAGAAGGGCCTCTATATTTGGAAGACAACAGACCTCAACTGGTTTTCAAAAGATCCCACATCAAAGATTTTCATATTTTTGAATCAGAAGCTACAGTCCTTGCCTAAAAGAAGTAACTGTAGTTCGAACACAGTTTTACAAGTGTGGGATCGATATCGTCTCCGACGAATTGTATTGCAGAACAGAGTCTCTACTGTGCTTCAACTGACTAATTTTGTCAACCACAGTTTTTCCTACAGATTTCAGCTTAAACCATGCGCAAAGATTTGCAGAGGATAGGAATGCATTGCCGGGTGCCTATTAGAAAACTATTCATTTTTATCCAAAATGCAAAACTTCGTGTGCAATTGCGTAGGGAAAGAAGACATTGGACATCTGAGGATTGGAAACGAGCAATGTGGTAGGATGAATTGCTCTATACCTTATTTTACACAGATGGAAAACGTCAAATCTGACGTGAACTCAGCGAGCTATCTTGCTTTACTCGCACCGTGTAAAGGTCTAGAGGAAATATCATGATTGGAGCATGTTTTGCTGACATGGAAGTGGTGCTTAGGTGTTCCTCGAGGGCTCCTGTGTATATATATTACAAACATATGAAAGAATTTTAAAAAATTACTATTAAAAATACAATGGGCTATTAAATTAATGAAAAGATAAAAAAAATTAACTTATGAAAACTTTAAAATATCTCGATTCCTGTAATGTCAAGAAACTTATACATTCAAATTCTGATAGAATACCTCCAATGCTGCATGAAGTATTTAAGTTCAAATGGGCGATTGAAAAACAATCAGTGTAAAAAGACCATATTCCAGTCTCTAAGTTAAATCAATTGATTTATTTTATAATGTTTAAAGTGAGGAATATAGATACTCTGAATTACTTGCAAGGGATTATGGCTCCTTACGCGTTTTTAATGTTGCTCTAATGCTATTTTTTAAGTTTACCAAAGTATGGATTGAGTAATACAAAAATTGGCTTAGATTTTCTTCTGTTTTTTGTCCCTACTTGACGGCGAGGGGATTCGGTTTTATTCAGTAAAGAACGAGTTTTTAGCGGTGCAGGAGATCCTCGATCTCTTAAATGAACAGATTCAAATAGCAGGTTGCTCCTTCGTTCTTCGTCCCTTTAGTTGAAAATATCATGTTCAACTATATAACAGATATAAAATATCATACAATGCATAAATTTTAAAAAATATGCGTTAAATCAACATAGTATATTATTCTTCTTATGTGATAGCTTGGTTTCAACACCTCTTCTGTCGTCGGTCCTTTCTTCTTTTAAGTGAATTTCCTTGTATTTAACTAGAAAACGTGTTCAGGGATTGCCAAACGATACTTTAGTTTTCCATGTGAGCAAATTAAGTGAGCATTGCACTCAAAAGGGGAGTTGTCACAGGATGATGCCTCACCACAGGTTATCCCTTCAGAGAGGTCATTCCTTTTGCAAAATTTTTTGGTGAAGGCGTAGTGATAAGACAAGGCTATAAGTACAAGCGGCCCCTGGAGGGCCAGAATTTACACCTGTAATCTTTTGGTTAAATGACACAAAATCGTAAGTGTTTCGATCTTCTTCCATAAAATCGGAACAAAGATGGCATTCAGCAAACCGTACATGGAATTCATACAGATTTGACTCAGTTTCAAGTGTCAAAACTCACCTTATTTATTCAATACCATGGGGGTTGAAACCACTTTAGCTAAGTGATCATGGTCACGAACTCATGACCAGCGAGGTGTCCGAGTCCTACTGCCACTGAAGACTACCCAAATAGAAGGTTTGAGCACGATTAATGTGTCTCAGATCAATCAAAATCCTCCGGTTGGCATAACGTGAAAGTTAGATGTAGCAAGTTCTGTTGTTGACTCCACATATTCACGGTGGTTCAAAATCACGATGTATGTTGCCAATAACCTTTGTGTTACTTCAGAGTACGATATAAATTAAAATAAAATCATATGGTGGAAATCATGTCAAACACCAGCTGCTTAAATATCACTATGAGATCCAGAATTGTGTAATTATTGTCTCTGTCAATCGTCATTTACTGTAAACTTGATTTACACGCATTTACTTCCTATGATACATATCAGCGCCATCTATTGGTCAATTATTTATTTTTTTGCTTAAACAAATCCAATCTTTCTCTAATGCAGCCCATGTGTGAACCTAAATTTCGTGTCATAATTTATTATATTTAATGAATTTTTAATGTATTACTTATTTTAGTGCATCTGGTATACACAGGTTGTCCCGAAACTTAACGATAATTGGGCACGAGGTGAAAAGGGAGATCGTATCTGCTCTGGAAAAGTATTTAAAAAAATTATACTGCGCTTGGTTAAGTGAGGACGAGCAAATTTTTGAAAAGGAAAAATTGACACCCTTCATCATATCATTAGCTAATGTGACGACAAATTTCTCAATTTTACGATGAGATTTTCACTGACATCACCTTTCATAGCTGTACTATTAATGGCAGTCACAAAACAAAAAAACTTTGCTGCTTTAGTTAAAATAAGCGTAATTGGTGTGAGTTGGGTTTTGAGAAAAAAATGCCACACCTAACTTTGTTTCCATAAAGAGAAAACTATTACTCACAACCCCAGGCAAGTTTCTCAAAAGTTGACCCATTTATTTAGGATTCCAAAATGATACAGCACTTGTCATTTTCTGTGCTTAACAATAATAGAATTTTTTTTTTGATTTAAAGAGTATCTTCATTTTAAATACACCTCTCTTGATATTTTCCATCACATCACTAGGTATTGTGACTGCAAATTCCACAATTTCACTGTAATTTTTTCACTAAAGTGATCATTTCTTATCCGTGAGATTAATCACAGCAAAAAAAGGAGCTAAAATCCTTACTGGTATAGTTAAAATAAACGTACTTTATGCCTGTTACAGAAAATAATGTCATCTAACTCTGACGCTTCAAAAAAAACATCCAACTCTAAGAAAAGTTATTTCAAACGATGACCCTTTTAGTGACAATTCCAAAAATATTTCAACACTTGTTACATTTCTATCAATAACAATGATTGCCATTTTTTTTTTTTTTACAAAATGTTTTTATTTTAAGAATTTTAATCTTAGGTGGTTTAAATTAAATAAGTTAGTTACATAGATAACCTATGAAAAACCCAAATTCAATGCATGAAAACCAGTCCCAATTCTAATTTAAGATCAACACCTGGATTGGGATATTAAACGGAAAAATAATTGGACCGTTTGAATTACTGAGCCAAATGCTTGAATTTTCTTCGAAATAATTAGTCAGACCTGCTGGAAGATATGTCCATCAACATCTACAGGGACTCGCGATTCCAATAAGATGGGAGCCCAGTGTATTATGCACGACCTGAACGGGGGTATCTGAACATGGAATTTTTCGGAAAGTAGATTAGACGTCCTGGATCAATTTCAAGGACAACTCGTTCACCACATTTAAACCCTGTCGATTTCTTTTACAAGGATTGCATAAAAGAAAAAGTTTATTTTAAACCAATCCAAATGGTGAATCGAACTGCAGCAAAGGATTGTGGAAGCAGTGCAGAAAATAAACTTAGCTAATTACTCTTGCGATTTGTGAGGTGGTCACTTTTAAAATAGAGTAAAGCCTACTTTCGTGTAGAAGGTAAACGAATATTTACTTCATTAATGTGTTATAAAATAATTTTTACGCTTTATTTTTAAATTTATTGTTTAGTTTGAGTTAAATACTTAAGATTCGAATTTTTAAAATAAAGTCATTTTGTAAAAGAAAACAAAATAGCAATGATTGTTATTTATAGAAATGTAACAAGTTCTGTGATATTTTGGAATTGTGACTAAATGGGTCATCTTTTGTAATAACTTGCTTAGATTGGTATGTAATGTTTTTCTCTTTACGAAGTGTCAAAGTTATATGACATTGCTTTCTTTAACCGGAGTAAACTACGATAATTTCAACTAAACCAGAAAAAGGTTTTACTCTATTTGTGACTGTGATTAATGGCACGCCTAAGAAAAATCACGTTAGTGAAAAATCACACTGGAATTGTGGAAAAAATTTCCGGTCACAATACCTAAAGATGTGGGGGAAGATATCAACAGAGGTATTTTAATGTGAAGATTTTCTACAAAAAAAAAATTCTATGTGATTTTTATGCTCAGAAAAGGACAAGTGTTGTACCATTTTGGAATCTTAACTAAACGAGCCAACTTTTGAGAAACTTTCCTGAGTTTGTGTGCTAAATTTTTCTTTTTATAGAAAGTCAAAGTAAGTTGACATATTTTTCTTTAACAATGACTCACACCATTTGCGCTAATTTTAACTAACTCATTAAAGTTTTTTGTCCGATTTGTGACTGCGCTTAATAGTACGGCTGTGTAGGGTGAAGTTAGTGAAAAAATCTTGTAAAATTGGGAAACTTGTGTGATCACACAGAAGTGTGGAGGGTGTTAATCTTCATTATTTTTAAAAATGTGCTCATGCTCATGTAACCAAGTGCACAGAGGAACTTTTTTTCATATTTTTCCCGAAATAAATATGACCCCATCTTTCATTTTGTGCCCGATTATTGTTAAGTTTCGAGACACCCTGTATATTTATCATTAACTTGCGTGAAAAATAATTTTATAACCAAATAAATATAATTTTAAAAAAATCTATTCTTTTATGTTTTGCAAGGAAATACAGTCGTATCTCTATATAAAGAAGTCGCTATATCCAGAAAAAAAGTTCGTTATATGGAAAATTCTCAGTGCAGAGGTTCATTTTTCAATTTTCTGTATAAACCATATAAGAAATATTTTTAATTCATAAATAATATTTATTAAAAAGTAATTATTTACACTTTTTCATAAATTAACATATATTTATTTTATATATCTTACCTACCAAAAAAAGAACAAAAAGAAAGAAAACTGCATGGAAAGTCTTTTGATACTTTTCTCCCCTTCCTCCCCATTTTTTCCTTTGATGCTCAAACGCATTTTGACATTTTTGAGCTACTAGAAACGAAGTCACCAGTACGACTGATCAACACTACAAAAGAACGGAGACTAGTTAAAGGACACGAAACAACTCCACGGAGGGTGAAGGGGATATCAAAGATGTTTCTAGCGAACTGGACAATTAGGGTTAAAGGTTGCACTTCTTGCATGAAACTTCGGGATTTCTATTGCTCTCGGCGAGCTAG
Organism: Trichonephila clavata; assembly: GCA_019973975.1. NCBI lineage: Eukaryota > Metazoa > Arthropoda > Arachnida > Araneae > Nephilidae > Trichonephila > Trichonephila clavata. Next base: position 46,433 of record BMAO01014608.1, on the reverse strand, counting down.
GCACTTAAGAAAACCACTTCAAGATTTATGACCACCATTATAAGTGTTAAAAGAAAGAATTAATTTCAAATGTCGAGAAGACTTTAAAAATAGGAAGGAAAATATTGAATCACAAGAGAAAAATTTCGTAATATAGAAAATGCACTTCGCTATTGAGGGGTTATTTTACGAAGAAAATCGTGAAATGTTCTTGATTCCTAGAAAAAGTTCGTTACATAGAAAAATTCGCAATATAGAGGTTCTTTATATGCAGGTTCGACAGTACCTCTTGCCAAAGGTGTCAAACAAATTGTGACCAGCTATTAATTGATGCTGATAATTATATACATAATGAATGTAACATAAGCATACATGCTTTAAAATAATTATAAAAGAAATTTCATATGTAATAATGGATCATGAAGATAACATTTAACTATCCATAATAAAGGGAAATTTAGTATTATAAAGTAGAAAAAAGAATGCTTACTTTGAAAAATTACAGTTTTCAAACAAAATTTTTTTAATTGTGTAAATTTACTGTACGCATGTATTCTGTGTTTCTTAAATGCAAAGGTGTATACTGAAGTGACATTTTTGAAATACTCTCAAAACATTTAACTAAAAAGCAGATATTATAACAAAAAATGACAATTTTCAATAAATTCATCATGATGCTCGGTGAACTAAAAGTTTGTCTTTAAAAAAACGAATTTATATATTTAAAAAAAAATTACTTCAGTATAAATATAAATGTCTAATAAGTATACACTCAAAATTTTGAGTCTTTATGTTTAATAGTTTCTAAGAAAAAGATATGAGATGATACATCAACTGTGATGTTTATTGCCTTTCCGAGAAGCTTGTTACTTACAGAAAAATACAAAAATTTCATGTTTAAAAACTTAAAAACAGTTTTATTTTGGCTATATCAGAAATCATTTGTCAAGTTTAGAGTAACTTTTAAAGTTTAAAACTAAGAAACTGTGTGTCTGCAACAACAAAATCTAACGAAAACTTTCGAAATGTTCAAACTCATGTATAAACAAAAAGCAACCACAAATTCATATCAAAACCATACTGATACATTTTCATACATTATATTTATGATACTTTAAGGCCAACTTGGATGTCTGTAATGCATCAAAGCTTAACATTTCACAGATTGATATAGAATTTGAGAAAATTGATATACGAGTAAATCTAAAAAATAACTCGTTAGATAAAAACTGAAAAATGCTATGTATTATTTTCTTTAAGACTTTTTGTTTCCTATTTTATTGAAAATACATAGAGAGAAGATGCTAATGTTTAATAAAATGGGACGGATACATATTGTAATTCATAATTTTAGTGATGAAGTGACATATTATAGTAAAAAAGCAATTTTCTTAAAATGTTATTTTTAAAACTACATGTACCTTTTTTTCAGAATTTACTGAATAAATGCACCTGAACTTTTGCTGCATATTACTGATATGTAACTATATATACTGAAGTGAGTTTTTGAAGATATTCCTTAAATATTTGACCATAAACCAGATAACGTGACAAAAAAAAATGACAATTTTTTAAAAATTCGCAGTGATGCTACGTAAAATTATGTTTTGAAAAAACTAAAAAATATATTTGAAAGATTTCACTTCAGTATAAATATAAATGTTTATTTTTGTACAGACAAGTTTTTATGCTTTAGTTTTCAAAAAGTTGCTCCATAAAAGGTACATATATATCTGATATGTGATTTTTTTTGTCGTTGCATGCAAAGCTTGTTATATACATAAAAATACATAAATTTTTCAACTTTCAAAACATGAAAACAGTATTATTTTGACTGTTTTAGAAATCATTTGACCAGTTTAGAAAAACTTTTGAGATCTGATACTTTTAGAGATACTGTTTACATGTGAATATACAAATTCTTAATGAAAACTTTCGAAATGTCATATTCATACATTTTCACATTATATTTATGATTCTTTCTGATCAACTTTGATGTTTGTAATGCATCAAAGATAGAAATTCTTCAAAAATTGATAAAGAATTTGTGAAAATTAATGTAAATGTGACAAAATGTTTAGTTAGACAAAAACTGGAAAAATTCAATGTATGCATTTTCTGGGCAATTCAAGAAATTTCTCTTTCCTATTTTAAATCAAACAAATTGAGAACATGCGACTGTTTAATAAAATGGGACAAATGTAATTCGTTGTTTAAGTAATAAAGTGACTTTTTACATCAAAAATGCAATTTTCTCAAAACGATATTTTTAAAACTGCATGTACTTTTTTCTCAGAATCTACTGAATGAATGCACATGCAATTTAAACTGAACATAACTTATATGGAACTATATATACTGAAGTGAGCGTTTTTAGAAATTCCCAAAATATTTTGCTTGAGATTAGTTATCGTAAAAAAGGAAAAAAATTTTAAAAGTTCATAGTGGTTCTGTTACGCTACATATTTTTGAAAAATCTAAGCAATTTATTTGGAAAATGTCACTTCAGTATAAATACAAAAGTCTAATTAATATACAGACAAAATTTGAAGTTTTTTTATTCCACCGTTTCTGAGAAAAAGTTACATAAAGTAGCTCAACTTAACATTAGCGGTATAGGGGGTACCGACTACTCTTAATCTCCACACCATGTAAACATCTGGACTTTGAGCTTTGATAGATATAACATGCATCAACACGTACTACACGGCAACTCTTTTCTAGAACCAGAACTCCAAACCAGGCCTCAGCAGCGACGGTCATAATCTAACTGCTACCATGAAAATTAACTGTAGGTGACTCAGCAATAACACATACACACACACTTTCTATTTTTTTTTCATGCACATTAATATTGATAGTTGTTAGTGCGTTACTGCAATGAGATGAAAATTAAAGAAAATTACTTCCAAAATTCCCTGCGTATCAAGATATTACATGACTTTCTTTTGTTTGTGACATTTTTGTTTACCCCACTTCACATGAAACGAACAATGTTGTTATGTTGATACGCATAGAAGACGAACTTTAAAGAATACTACGAAGTAAAATCTCAGATAAAGAGCGCACTTTTTATTAGTGAAAGAAAAAAAACTTGCTTTGCGAAGCGTTTCTTTAAAATGTATACACATGAAATCGAGTAACGATAACCAAGATATTGATATCATTTAATTATTTACATTCATAATCATATTAAAATTGAACTTTTGATAAAAGATTGTAGCATATCTCTGGGCTTCAAGGTGTATTTGTTATTTTATCATTTCTTGTTGTTATTATTGTAATTTTTCTACACTTTAATCCGTTTACCCGTGTGATATTCAAAGGAATGATTTGGTGTTTGTATCAGTAATGTTGATACATTTAAAAACGAGGGCTAAATGACATGCGACTTATAAATAAAATATCAGACAACGCTTTTTATCGGAGAGAAGAAATATTTTCACAGTGAAAACATGACACAGATGTCCTATATCACAAAACAATAATCAAGATATTGGTATCATTTATTTGCTTATTATCGCTATTAAATTGCAACAAAGTCATTTAACTTTTAATCAATGATAACAGTTGTAAATCACCTGAGCCTACAAAGATTATTCTTTATGCCCCCATAATACTTTTAATATTTTTACTTGCCCTTAATATTTAGGTGCCCAGATGAATCAAAACGTTGCAATCAAGAGTTGCAATTTATTGGTTTTAAAATTATTATGGTCCCTTGGCAAATTCTTAAAATGCTGCGCACAAGTATATTAGTATTCTCTCGTTATAATTACTCATATATCTTTGTGAATAATTCATTTAGTTTTGCGGAAGAGTGAATCTAAAATAAGCGTCAGGTTTTGATCCGTTACGCTTAATCGGATTTACTCCGCTCCATTCGGCAATCGTGTTCGTGTCGCCAACGCTCGCTTAGTTTTAAATTGAAAAATTTTTAGGCGTGTTCATCTTTTCAAGAAAAATTTTATGCGTACTTTTCTCCGTGAAATTTTAGTTTCTTTATTTAAATATTTCTGTCATGAGGTCACTTTCACTCAACTCCAGTTAATGAACAGGAGAAGAGGAGTGCAAGCGAAAATAATTGAAAATCAAACATTATTCTTATGTAGGAGATCGAAGATTAAAAAAAACGAAACATGGGGTTTATTCAGTAGAAAGAGCAATTAAGGTATCCGACTACTTGCGACAAAAATAAACACATATATGGTGTGTTGCAAAATTTTCTTAAGTATGCTATTTATCGGAGACAAAACAATGGAACCTTGCCTGGAAGCCATTCAGGCAAAGTGATAAATATTTTATTACAAATTATTGAGAAAGAATCAAGAATAAATTTAAAATTACCTGTTATAAAAGCACCTATTAGATATTAAAAGCCTCGAGAGTCTTATAGAACTTTTAGAAGAAAGAACTAGTTTGTGTTGAAAGAAAGAGAGAGATTTAAATAACAGCAGCAATTATTTACTTATATCTAATTTTGTGCTAAAACGTCGAAACAAACAATTTTAATACCCTGTGATCTTTTTTCCGTAAAATCTATTTTACATGTTTTTATGTGTTAATTTGTAAATACAACAAACAAATTTACCAATTCCTCAAATTAAAAGGGAAAAAAATGCTGCGGAAAAATGAAAAAAAAAATACATTTTTTAACTCTTTATATTACTGACGGTTTGTAAATATATAGTGCCTTCACGGCATGGGGGGTACTCTAAATAGCCGTCGAGCCGCAAGTCCTCTCGTAAGGTTGGTGGAAGGGGAAGAGAGGTGGGAGACTCTTGACCACCCCCAGGGTGTTCTGTCACGAATTTGGGGTGGAACCGAGCAAAATTGTACTTTCACCGGCATGGTGCTCAAAGCTAAAACTAACGACAGGCGTAAAAATCTTGCCCTTAGCCGAGATAAATTTTATGAACCTTGATCCGATGTTACTGTTGATCAAGTGGCCATAAGCAACAACAACAACATATATAAGTACTACTCTCTTAAAAATTACATAGAATGGCCACCTTTACGAATATTCTTACGATACTTAGCAGGAATACTCTTTTAATTCAATTCTTCCAGGATACATGTCAGTACAAGTTCCAAGGTAAGTATTTTAGAGAGAAAGGAGAATAATTTTATAACTGAAATTGCGTTTTCAGCTACCATTTGGATCGGATTGTCAAGATAGTCTTTTTTGTTCTGTAAAAGTTGTTGAAGTTGAAAGGTAATTGTCTCATTTTTTATATGCTAGTTAAGATTATAGAAGACGATTTGACTATTTATTTTAAGTGAACAATGTATATAATTGATTTTATAGTTGAGTAACTTTGTGGTACAAGTACCGCCAGCAAACTGGATGTTAGAAAAAGCAATTAGTGTTTCTTTTCCTCCATGTAGTTTATTATTGCTTCTTGTTGTGATGTAGAGTCATTACTAAAGTATTATAGAGTTAAGCTTTTTGGAATTTCTTTTAACTTAATTATTTTGTTTGTTTTTTTTTTTAATTTTCTTTAACGCCTTCAAAAAATTTGAATCTGAACTAGCTTTTTTGTCTCACAATTAAATGGAAAATATCTATTCCTTATTCAGAAATTAGCATTTTAAGAGGCTCTGAACTTAATACTGAACTTACCATCTGAAAGCAGTGATGCATTAACAGATGATTCTTCAGATGAAAAATTCCCAGCAAATAATCTGCTGGAATTTTCTTCAGATTCTGAAAAAAGATAATTAAAAGACTTAACAAGATCGAGGGTGCGGTGGTACATGTTCAGAAAACACAGTATTTCCTACTCCAGGAAGCAGGGCTTTAAAAAACATTCAACAGAAACTTCACTCAAAATGCATGTGAAATGTACTTGTACTTTTGTGTTGTAATGAAAAGAAAAACTGTTTCTTTGGATATCATCAAGTAAAGTTCATGGATAAAATACATTTTTATGTGTCAAAAAAAAAAGAAATTTTAAAAATTTTATAGTTTTCAAAAATAAATGTTTTTGTTCTGGAAAATATTTGTGTTCTTCCGCTATTTAGCATTTTTAAGAGCTAAAACTGTGTTAAAAATTAATTCGGTCATTTTGTATTATGAGAATATTTTAGACCTTTGCTTACTGATGGTACTTCAAAGTACTAATTTAAATAATTATCTTAGCAGATTAAATTTACCAAAGTTGAATATTTTATTTATGTATAATCCTTAATTTCCAATGTAGTGACTCAAAAAATATTATTGTAGGGAAAAAATTGCAGTAAATCTTAATGCGATTGATAAAGGGTTAAAATGTTAAAATATTTTCCATGTTTTTTTCCGTGATGCATGCCTTTTATATTCAATATATCGTTGCTCAGACGTGGGTAAGATCCCTCGCCTATATATGTTGTATAAGCATTTCCTTGTGTGAAGATATTAGCAATATTAACTTCATAACTGGAAATGCTGCTGGACAGTAAATCTGACCCAATTATCCTTTTTCTACATTGTTTGCAAATGAAAATAAGTTAATTCTTATAAATGTAGCATTTATTTAACTATACAACACACATGAGAAAAATCAATATGTGTCATTTTAAAAAGTCTAGTTTCTAGTCACACACAGGCTCAATCTAGTTTAATTCTTCAAATTTCTTGGGATATAAGAAAAGAAAACTTATTCCTATTAGTCGATTAAACAATTTCACTTAGAACCTTAAATCACAAATAATCACTTAAGTTTTGACTATCCGGAAGATCTATTTTTTCGCCATATTCCGAGTTCCATGAACACTGATATTTATAATTTATATCTCAATAGCAATAGCATTATAGAAACAAATTTATGCAAGTTTTCTTTCTTGAGTATAATGTGGAGTAATTAAATATTTTTTACACATAATAGGAGTTTTGTTAAATTTGTAGGAGCCATTTAAAAATAAAGAAATTAAGCCCCCTTTATATGGTAGCGGAAAATATATACTTCCTTCCAACTTCATCAATTTTTAAATGTCTAGGAGGAACTATTTTTCCAACTATACTATGATTTGTGCCTTTCGGCTAGCACGAAAACTGATTTCTGTATTTTCAAGTTGTAAAAGCAAAGGATGGCCTGTAAATTTCCTGAGCAGCAAGAAAGCTGTTTCATATGACGAACGATTGACTAAAGTTGGTGACCATGAGTCAACTGTACAAAAAGAGCAATAGGCATTGCCGTTTGTGCTCTACTGAAGTACATAAGAAGAAAACAAGATACGTTTGTACACCTTGTAATGTTCCACGATGTGTTGATCCCTATATTTGAAATTTCATGAAAATTAATATCTATAAATTTTTAAATACATAATATAGGTATCTATTTTATAATTCCTTTTGAAAATTTTAGTACTTGCAAGTTATATTTATATATTGTGTATTATAAGACGGAATAGTAAGATAATGCCCACCCTCTCTCACATCATAATTTTAAGGCCTAATTCCATTTAAAGATCAGTTGTTCCATTATTATGTAAACTCTGCCCCCAAAATAAGTAACAAGCAGTAGATGTAGCACAAATCAAGACGAAAAAGGGTTACAGAAACAAAATTTGCATATATGCTTTGCAGTGATGAGAAAACAGTTTCGCAGTAAAAAAATTAAGTAACCACACATTGCTGTGTAATGCAATATATATAAAAACTGGTTCAGTTCAGCACTTGCTATTTTTTCCATTTCGTTGGATGCTATCTATGTTTGGTGTTCGTATCTTCATTTTTTTTGTTCCAAATTTCTGAAAATGTCTCTGGCAGCATTTGAGGAAGTATGCAGTGAAATAGATCCAATCTGAAAAACGACCGTTGAAGTTTGCGCGAAGCGTTACTGTCAATCATTCCATCATCAACTATCAAAATGTGTGTGGAATCGCTATCAAAATGAACATACAGTTTCCCAAATACTTAGTAGTGGATGCCCTAGGGTTACAATAGGCCGTGAGGACCATTATCTGTGTCTGCAAGCTTGGTGTTGTCAGAGGAGTTCAACCCGTAGAATTTCTTCGAGCGTCGTGGAATACATGTGCCATTAGCTAACATGGAGGAAGTGGCAACACAGTGAACCACTACTGTTGTTGTTTTGTAGCATGTGCAGGACACCCATGATGTTCACATGCTGATCAGAACCAATGTTCGTCGATTATTTTCTACTGACTGCAATTGACTGCCAGTGGCCCTTTCCCCCCTTCAACCCAGATGACTATTTTGGAATGGTCCTAGGCTAGAGCACACTAGACGACGAAATGACACAGAGTAGTGTTCTCAGACGAGTCACGCTTGAGTTTGTCTATTGACGCATAAGAGTATGGCACCAACTTGATGACAGTTCAGTCCAGGCGCATATCTGAAACATACCTCCATGCAACAAAGTGGCATCATGATTTGTGACACAATTGAGTATTATACCAAATACCCTAGGTTATTTATTCAGTGCTCTATATTCTCTTAGTGATATGTGTGTGTGAAGTGCTGCTGTCTGGCGCTCCCCTACATTCGGGCGCGCCCAATGTCCTTTATCACCGGGTTAATGTCTGACCGTACACTGCGCATATCAACCAGCGTTATGTACTAGATGTAGAGTTGCTTCCCTGGACATAATTACAATATTCTTAAAAGAGGTGTAAGACTTTGAAAGTGGAAAGAACAAAATTATGTAATCTCATTGATAATATCTTATTTTTGATTAAAAAGCGAACTGCAAATATTATGCATTATATAAACTAGAAATTAAATACTGGATGAAGAAAAGTGGATTAATAATTTAGACGTCCTGTAATAAGTTTCAAACTTCATTATTCGACCTTATTTATATATGTTTTTAGACAAATATGATCGAGTAAAGTTCCTCCAACTATAAGATTTTATAGTCTGTTTTACTTAACATAAAATAAAACTTAACAAATAAATATCCAAGTATTTCTCAAATCTTCCGTGATCAGTTGAAAACGTCAATCCCTTTGTGTTATCTTTGGAAACATTACAAAACACAAAGATATTTAAATCAGATTTTTATCAGCCAAAGGGCATTATTCAGAAAGTATGTAAACAAGTGTTTTAAAACATTCAGTGATTTATTATCTGTGACAAGTGAGATTTTTATTATCTACAACTATCCTTTTACCTGCGACCACTTAATATAAGATGTCGATTTAATACAATTGAGAGTTTAGAAGTAAAATTTTAAAAGGGAACAAGTCACAGATGACTCATTTTTTGGTACTTCAGCGAGAAATTAGCTTTAGAGAGAGCTATTACTTCGCCTAAACTCTTCTTTGACTCATTTGCTTCTTAAGAAATTAATTTCAAAAAATCAATTTAACAACAGACGAATATGCTTCTGTCAACTGTCTCATTTCATATAATAGACATCAAGAAGAGTATAGAGCCATGGCAAGTGTTAAAAATGCTAAGTGCTGCAGCATTCATTTGGATTGTTGTGATTATTGTTAAGTCTGCCCTTTTCAGAAGAAAGTATAGTAAAGTATTACCTGGACGGAAGTTCAGAAGCTTCGATTTTTTAGGATGTATAGCTGAATATCCATGGAAAGTACAAAGAATGACTAAATTCCCCTTCAATGTTTGTAAGTATCATAAAAATGTTCTCTTTTTATTTCTGTAGTAAACGCTCATGATTAACAATCGTTATATAAAGACCATTATTTTCCACTCACACATATCAAAATTTTGGAGGTAGAGCTATCTCTCAACTCTGTGTGGGAAGGTCGGAAGAAAGACTATCCGCATTCCAAAATAATTTCAATTTATTTTCAGTATCAACAACAACGCAAAGTCTATTAACCAAGTCTAGAGATGCACCCAAATTCTAAATATGAATTACAATAGCGAGACCGACGAGATACGAGAAGACTATAAATAAACCAGATCACTTACGTCCAAGCAATACAGTATAATTCTCTTTTAGCGACCTAATCTAATTTAATTTCTATTTGACAAATCGTCAACTTTCATATTACAATATTCAGCTTTTAAGGTATCCGACTGGTTGCGACAACTTTTTTTTTTTTTTTTTTAAAAAGGAGATATGGGAATTTTTTGTTATTTTTAGATTTGTTTAGTGCATTTTTAGGAAAATGTGCTAAAATTAAGAAGAGAAAAAGAAATTATTATTACTAAAATGGGAAAAATAGGTAAACATTGACAAAAAATAGCTTAAACGCTGCCCATTCTTCACCAAAGGTTTATGAACAAATTTTCAATTTTTTCAATCTAATATGTTGCTATATTATTCAATTTTGAAATGACCTTCAGGATAAGAGATATTTTCTTTTTTACAAAAACTAGAGCACTTTATCCCGGTTACTATATGAAAATGCTTAAAAAGACAGTGATTATATTCACATAAGGGACTGTAAATTTTGTAATAAAACAGTGATTGATACGTCTCAAGGTTAAAAAATTCTACTATTATACATAACTTACAGAAAAAATTTAAGTTCATTATGTTCAAAACTTTTTTAGCAATCGCTGACCCCGTTTGATTATTTTCAAAAAATCTCCTTTTGAGTAAAACGCGTTTTAAAGTATGACATCTTGCTTAAAGTAATGGCATCTGCTTTTACTAAAACACTTGTAGTTTTTGTTCTAGTAAACGGAAAATGATAAACTTGGTATTTTTATAAAGCTAATAAAATGACCCATAAAATAAAATCATTAAAAAAATTTGTCAATTTTTGGCAAAATTCACAGGTAGTCGATATCTTAAGTATCCAAGCTCACTGTATGTTTAATCTAATACTGCTAGCCGTAGCAGTCTAACTTCTCTAATCTATCTATATCTTAATATCATCTCTAACTCGAAAGCTTAATATTTATATAAAAGACTTAATTTGTGCATACTCACATCTTCTTTCTCGCAAGAAGGTTTTCAATAAATTAAATTTTAAGGACCATTTTTCCCCAAGAGGATTTGTTAGTTGAAAAATTCCAAACACCCCCGAGACAAAATTAATGCGAAGGAAGAAAAATAAATGTCCTTCAGGTTTACGAGGTAGATTTTTAAAATCATTCCTTACAGAAGTAAACTGTTAAAAGAACGTCAGCATTCCCGATTATATGCAAACATTTTCTTAGAGAATTAAAATTAATTTTTATTTATATAATTCCTTTTAATTTATATATATATATATATATATATAAATATATACGATTTAATATAATGCAGCGTCCGGGATACTTGAAATTTCGAGTTATTTTTTTAGTGGGTGTACGTTAAAACATGCATATTAGCATTCCTTTTTAATAGAGAAAATGCACAAAAATACTTAGATACAGTCGACTCTCGATCATTCAAACCTTCGATATTTTGAAGTATATGCTCAGTCCCTAGAAAAACTACAATATTTCGAGTAAAATCTGTGGCTGATCAGACTACAACACGCTATAATTCGAAGTTATCTTAAATTCTCACCAATTCGAATAGTAACTATCATCTGCAGTCCTGTAATAAACAGAAAGGAGTGTCCACTATTGTGAAGAAGAGATGCATAGGATTGTGTATGCTTCTATGAAATACATTCTTTTAATACAGGCTTTTTATCTTCAGTATATTTATACTGTACAATATGCTCTTTTAAAAATGCTTTAAAATAATTTTATACATATGTACAATTGTTGTTTTATTACATAGTTTCAAATTTAAAGGCTAGAAAAAAATTTCTATTCGTGTATTTTGGGAGTTTTTCCCTATCCTCTTGATAATTCGAACTCTCGATAATTCGAAGATTTTCATAGGTCCATTCAACTTCGAATTATCGAGAGTCGACTGTAATACAAAATAGTTTTCATTTACGTATTTTGTCTTAAACGATGTTAGTACAACAAAACAACAGGGAGTCCGGGATACTTAAATATTCGAACCTTTTTAATTACTCTCTCTCTCTCTCTCTCTCTCTATATTCTAAAACATATATTACTATACTATTCGAATTAATTGGGACAAACGCTAAGAAAACAATTTTTTCTGAAACCTTAGCTTTTACTACCGATAAGTTTAAAATATTTTCAAATGATATTTAATTTCACCGATCACTCTTTGTTAACCAGATGATTCAAAGGTAGCGACCAGCGGCGTAACTACCACCGTATCAACCGTATCAATAATACGGCGCCCCCAAGCTACAAGCCCCAACAGATGCAAGTAAACAATCGTAAAGGGCCCTCCAAAATGCCTCTAGTAATTTTGATACAGGGTCTATTCAGGACTAGCTAATCCAATGGTAACGATACATTAGATTTGTATCATTTTCTGGAAAATTGCCTTTGTTTCTGTTTTCAAAAAGTGATTTCCTACCATCCATCTACACTCACTTCCAAAAGTTAAGCACGAAGATGTAAAATGCAAAAAAATCAACAAATACTGCTTTGATTGACACAAAATTTGGCAGTAAAGTAGCATATATATTTATACATAAAACAAAATCAATAATTATATACAGAAATTAAAACAATATTAAATTTTTGTAAGTTATCAGATAATGTCATACTGGAGACTTAAACAGAATTGTGTATAAAGTGAAAATAAACAGCATAAAATGAAAGAAAGGGCATTAATAGGATATGTGATCCTCCCTCATCTGTATGCAAAGTTTACACCTTCTGACCATGCTTTCAATTAGGTGGTCAACCACCGCAGAATTAAGCAATCATCATTCTTCTTGTAGAGCAGTTTCCAGCTCAATAAGAGTGGCTGGAGGTGGGAAACGTGAAGATAAAGCACGGCCGAGAGCATCCCAAAGATTTTCAATGGGATTAAGGTTGGGCGAATATGCTAGCCGCGCCATACGCGCAACCCCTTCACTCTCCAGGTAGTCATCGATGATGTCAGCTCTATGGGGACATGCGTTATCGTCCATTAAAACAAAAGTAGGGCCAACTGCTGCAGCGTACAATCTCACAATGGGTTCTAGGACTTCATCTCGATACCGGACAGCCGTCACAGAACTCCGTTTAAGGATGTGCAGGTAGATGCTGTATCCTAATAAAATCCCTTCCCACGCCATAATGCTTCCGCCTCGGAATGCATGATGTTCGGTGATGTTTTGGGGCTGATTGCGTGTTCCTTGTTTACACCATATCCTTATAAGCTTGTCATCTGACTCCAGAGCAAATCTTGACTCATCAGTAAACATGACATTGCCCCAGTCAGACACAGTCCAATTGCCATATTACCGGCACGACTTTAATCGCGCCCCTCTTGATTGGACGGATAGAGGAATACATATCCGAGATACCCGGGCATACAGTCCATTCATTTGTAATCTTCGGCGTTCAGTAGCTGCAGATATAGCCTTACCAATGGAAGCTGTAACCATAGATGTCACACGTGTGCAGGTGACTCTGCGATTCCGCTTGGCTACAATAGCAATATATCGATCTTCTGCGGGGGTGGTAACCCTTGGGCGACCGCCTACGGTCCTTCGGGTAACTGTCTGTGTGGTTTGGAATTGTTTCCATAAATCAGAATCTTCAGTTCGTTTTCTGGAAGTCATAGAAACAAGTATGTCTTGAAAACAAATTGTACGAAAGTTTTAACACCTTCTATCAGCACTTACAATCAACTTCTGTAACCCTTCATGAAGCTGGCTTCTTATAAGGCTGCCCTTTTTGCATATTTCTTGACAGGAAAACACGATTGACTGTTACCTAACATATTTGCATACTTCCATCTACCTCTGCAGCGAATTGCATCCTCTTCAATTCTGATTGGCTTCCGGAAATTAGCATTTTCCTCTCCTTGCTTAACTTTTTTAAGTAAGTGTATAGGTAGCTATGGGACAATAGCATTTTAAGAACTAACATGTTTAGTAAAATGTCCCATAAACAACAAGATCCACAGAAAATTATTCAAAAAGATAAAAATTCTTTAAATAAAAAGTCACTAAGCAGAAAACTATGTCATGACACATAGACTGAAAAATGTGCGTAATCAATTACTTTCGTTGACAAAAATTTTCGAATAAATTCCTGAACAAATAGTTAGAGGATTATTAAATTAAAATTAACAAAAGAGAGTAGAAAAAAATAATCAATAATTAAGTAGCAAATCCTTTATAAATAAGTTTTGAATTGGTGATAAATGTACAATGGTGTCTGGCTTATGACTCCTTTAAACAGTGAGCTTATAGTTTATGTCAAGCGTATTTGTACAAATAAGATGCGGAAAAAAAAGAAATTCATGTACAATAATCAGTTTTAACCTGAAATGTATTATTTATCTAAACAAACTCTCACTTTCCCTTGATATGTTTATTTACTTTTATTCAATTTTACTGCATGAATACACTGCAAAATATATTGGTAAAACAGACAACTTAAATAAAAAATTTCCCTTTTTATTCATGGAAAAAACTACCTCTACTAAGTTTTCTGTAAATCTCTTAATAAGCTTATTATTAGTATGTGTTTTTATGTATTTAGCCTCACAATGCTATTAATTTAGCTGTTGATTATTTATTCCCGGAATTTATTATTTATTCCCTTATCAAATACATGCTTCAGCCAATTCTGAACTTAACTTTCAGAAATATTTTGTAACAAAATGACACATCTATGTTATAAATGCGTATTAAAGTATAAGTAGCATAAAAATTACTTATACTTTTTCTTCACTGAATTTATACAATAAAATACTTTTTACATTATCAGGAACTCAAAAAAAATTGATGAATGTCAAGGCATTAAAAAAAAGAAATTTACGACAGTTGTATAACTATCATATTTATTTCCAGAGCAGTTTCTTCATTTGCTATTTTTCATGTTTCTGAGTAAAAGTGCGTGCGCCCGCGCGTGCGTGTGTGCGTGCATCCGTGTGTGCGTACATGCGTGCATGCGTGTGTGGGTGTGTGCGTGCATACGTGCGTGCGTGTGCGGTGTGTCGTGCATAGTGCGTGCGTGTGGGTGTGCGTGCATAGTGCGTGCGTGTGGTGTGTGCGTGCATAGTGGGCGTATGGGTGTGTGGGTGCATGTGTGCAAGAGTGCGTGCGTGAGTGCGTGTGCGTGTGTACGTGAGTGCGTGCATGTGAGCGTGAGTGCGTGCGTGTGTTATAGGTACTACAACTATACACCCATTTCAATGAAGGGACTTTTGAACATTTACAAGAATGAGGTTATTTAAAAAATGAGCCTGGTTAT
The DNA here is from genome assembly GCA_019973975.1 of Trichonephila clavata. Classification (NCBI taxonomy): domain Eukaryota; kingdom Metazoa; phylum Arthropoda; class Arachnida; order Araneae; family Nephilidae; genus Trichonephila; species Trichonephila clavata. Next base: position 31,312 of record BMAO01014608.1, on the reverse strand, counting down.
CAATGACAAAATGTGGAATAAAAAGCAGAATTTTTAAAAATTAAAATTTCGTTTGTTACAAAGAAGGAAAAAACATACTATAAATATATCACTCATTACTACCAAAACAAAAGATATGTCATCACTTTAATAAAGTAACTGAGAGTACAAAAATTTGCAAAAATTGTTACTGAAATAAAAAGTTAACGTAAACAAGTAAACAAGGTCATACGAATGGATTTATGTATGAAGAAGATTGTTAATAGCTTAGTAATAGAGTTTGCAAAATAATGATCGAACAGAATTCATATTTTCTCATCGTATTTCATGGATAAAGGTGTATGCCTGACTAAGAACTTCTGAAATTCTTTTCTAAAGCAAAGCATTTCTTATGTACGCAAACGAAATACCACTAAAACTTGTAAAAGTGTAAAACCGTTTTTCTATTCCTACTATTATAACCGATACTCAAAAATAACTCCAGCAGCCAGCTCAAATAATTTTAATTGGGGACACATTGTAATTGAGCACAGTTCTTCTTCTTTAGCACGACAGCCCGGGGTGGGCCAAGTCTTTCCTCAGAACATCCCTCCATCTTGTCCTCCGGGAGGCGACAGTTCTCCAATTGGTCACTTTCAGCACTTTAAAATCTTCTTCCACACAATCAGTCCATCTCAGCTTGGGTCTCCCTCTGGGTCTGTTCGAGATGGGTTTATAATTAAAGATTCTTGATATCATAGATGAGGGATCCATTCGACAGACATGTCCCGCGAATCTCAAGCGGCATATTTTGATGTAGTTGACGATGTCAGCTACCCCTTAAAGAGTATGTTGAGTTCAAAGTTGTACCTGTGTCTCCAAATTCCGTTATCATTCACAGCCCCAAAGATCTAATTGAGCACAGTTACAATTACATAAAACAGGGGGAAATATATACAAATACTAAGGGGTTTGCGCGGGCAGACATTGCCACATCCTTTCTCCCCCGAGGTGGAAGGCTGACAACTTAAGTGTTCACACGGCCAGGAGAGGGCGCTCTATTAACATTCGTTACACAATTATATATAGTTAACTATCTCCCCCTATATATATATATATATGTGTGTGTGTGTGTGTGTGTGTGTGTGTGTGTGTGTGTGTGTGTGTGTGTGTGTGTGTGTGTGTGTGTGTGTGTGTGTGTGTGTGTGTGTGTGTGTGTGTGTGTGTAATAATTTCGTCTAATAGCACTTTTAGTAACTCTTTAACAATTTGGTCCATTCCTTTAGGTATCGCGTTTAATTATTTTCACTGTCTGACCCACAAAATAGGGATTTTAATTGTAATCGCATAGTAAGATTTGCATCAGAAACTATCGGGAGGTACTTTCTGATAAAATATAGCTTCTGTTAGAAAAAGTCACGCGACCTTTGAAGCCCAATATGAAAGCGAGAGTTCTTAGTTCCTGTCTCTCTTTGTATATTTGTCTTCAACAAACAATCGTCGCCTCTTGCTTTCGCTATGTTCCTTGTGTCTGTGTGAGTGTTCGTCCCTGTGAATTATGAAAGACAAATGTGGCTGTCCATTTACGTTAATATGTTTGTAAATAAAAAAAGATGAACATTAATTTAGAAGATGTGTCTTTGAACCATGTGCTAACAATCCAAATAAACTATCACTTTTGCTAACATTATACACACACACACGCACACACACAAATATATATATAAGGATGCAGTAAAAGTTTGAGGCAAATATTTTCCAATTTTCTTTTGAATTCTAAAAAGCAAAAAATAACTAAATAAGTTTGACATTCATATATCAAATATGTTACGTAATAATATTTTATTACTTTTTTCCCTCTTTTTTTGCATTTCTTTAGTTACCTTGCAAATGGCCGGTGCTTATAGCTATTTATATCGCAAAAACCCAGTGTTTTGCTGCTGGATTTCTTTTGTCCCATTTGTCGTTCTGAATAAAGCTGAAGCAGTTGAAGTAAGTTTGCATTTGCTTTGTGATCGACAAATTTGGAGTAATACTTAGTATTATAGTTAACTAGAAAAATCATTTAATATGTGTAATAATTGCATTTTTAGGTCTTAGCTGGCAAGAATTTTATATTAAATATTTTTGCAACTGAAAAATTGTTTTGTCATTGATTTGATTGAAGGATAAGCTTTATATTTATCATACTATAAGTTATGTTTAATTAAGACATACATATATAAGTGATTCATCAATGCTCTTGAAAACAATATCTCATTTAAAAGGACAATCTGTAGTTTTATGAAGCGTTATTCGGTTGATTGTTGAATTAATTTCTACGAAACTTATACCAACAGATTGAAATTAAAACTTATCTATTTATTGACATTTTTTTAAAATCATTATAAAGCAATAAACATCAGCAGTTTTTTGATACCTAACTTTTGCTTTTATTGAAAAATTTAGTATTTCTTTTTTTTAATTTATTAATTTTTTATTTTGTTTTCTGCCTTTTTCAATATTAAATTTTTAGTATTTTACTCATCTACAATGCATGGTAAATCAAAAAGTTATCATAGAAATAACAGGAATTTCTGGAACAAATATTCAAAATAACATTAATACTACGGACCGCAAGCCTAAATTTTCAAATAGAATTTTTGAAAATTTATCTTGCCTTGAATTGAAAATATGTTTTCTAAAACACATTAAGTACTATTACTGACAGTCGTTATTATTTATAATTTGTATAAGAGTTAGTTTTGTTATATACTTTCATTTTAAATCAAAGGTAGTTGCATTTTCAATATCTTTAATTTTATGTTGCTTTGTGACGAATCTATACGCGATTCTACTAATATCTTCTTTTCTCTTTAAAACAAAATATTTATTTCAACCAATTTTCATCGAGAAACCAAGCGTGATTTATGTAAATGAGCAATATTATACAAATAAGGTTTTCGCGAGTTAAAAAAAAAGTGAAGTAAGAGATTAAGTTAAGTTAAGTGAAGTAAAGTGAAGGATAGGAAGGGAGCAAGTGATCTGTTGACACGTCGTTGTTGACAAGCTGAAGTTGATACGCTTGATGTGTGCAAGTAGGAGTAAACTTGAAGTTCGAGAATTAGTAAGAGGATTACAGAGCGTGGAACCTACGACATTGAACAAGCCAAACATAGTGCCTGCAAGTTACAGTGTAGGATCCGCTACATTACAGATACAGGTACTGTGTTCTTAATTAAATAGAAGCTAGTTATTAGTGTGCGACGTAGTTGTAATTGAGTGCATTTAAGCTGTCTTAGATTCAGTAGAGGGTCTGTAATATTAGCCCCGTATTAGAGTATCTCACCTCTGCACTCATATACCTTAATTAGAATTGTATTGTGTCTGATCGATATTGGTCAATAAGAATTAACAAATTACTTTGATTGAAAATAATGTCTGTAGATTATTCTATTCCTCCTACACCTCTAGCCGGGTTTACAGATCTCCAAGAGGATTCGGATGTAAGGAGTAACAAGAGCTTACCCAACTTTATAAATATATAGAGAGATTCATATTTTTAACTCAAAATAATAGCGCATTTGAAAGCAAGAAATTTACAATATAAACCGCAAAATTCGTTTTACAGGCATTGATCAGTGGAAGTAAACACATGGAAAAGAGTTGGTCATATAAATGGCTCCATCCCTGGTTAGGCACAGGACTATTGACTAGGTAAGAAATTTCATGTCAATAATTACATCATTGCATACTAAGCAGTCAAACAATATATTTATAGAATGAAAATTATATTGTCTTATAGATGCATTCGCTATAGATGCATTTGTTAATAACACATCACTCAATTAGTTCAGGACCTAACTAATAAAACAACAACTTTTAGGTCAAATTGAACTTTATTAATCAAGAGAGAGAGAGAGATATTCCCCTTCAAGAATAATACATTCATTCCAGCGATCTTCGTTTTTAATACCTTTTACATGGAACGATTTGTCTTTGCTCTCAAAAAAGGATTCAGCTTCGTCAATCACTTCATTTGAGCTAAACCTCTTTGTGACGGATCTATACGCGCTTCCACTAATATCTTCTTGTCTCTTTAAACAAAATATTTAATTCAACCAACTTTCATCGAGTAAGCGAACGTGATTTATGTAAATGAGGTATATTATATAAATTCGGTTTTCGCGAGTTGGCAGTAAGAAAAAAAGAAAGAAAGGAAGGAAGTGAATTGTTGACACGTTGTTGTTGACACGCTTAAGTGGATACGTTAGATGTGTGCAAATAGGAGTTTAACGGAAGTTTGAGAATTAGTTGTTAGTTGAAGATTGAAAAGCAGTGGAATTAATTAAAGATTACAGAGCGTGGAGCCATCATCATTTAATCAAGCCGAAGAAAGTGCCTGCAAAGTTCCAGTGTAGGATCAGATGCATTAAATATTCAGGTACTGTGCACTTGAGTAAGTAGAAGCTAGTTAATAGTGTGCGACGTAGTTGTAATTGAGCGTATTTAAGCTATCTTAGATTCAGTTGAGGGTATGTAGTAGTATCCCCGTGTTATAGAATCTCACCTCCGCACTCTATTATCATTCATATATCTTAATTAGAATGTGTCTGTTTGATAATTGTTAATAAGAATTAATAAATAAAATTAGATTGGAAATTATATCTGTGGATTATTTAGTTCCTCCTACACATCTAGCCGGGTTTACAGGTAAACAAAAGGTTTCGGATGTAAGAATTAACAGAACGTTAAAACATCTTCACCTGTAGCATTCCTTTAAGGTCTGCAAAAACCCAATATAGAGTCCCTAGCAGTGGCGTAACGTGCACCCCCCGCACTGGGGGGGGCAGGCTTCTAGGGGGCCCAAAGCCTGACTGACGCCATGAACGTAGATTTTCTCAAAGTTCACATTTTTCAAAATCGAATTTTTAAGCGATTTTCCAATCAGCGATCAAACGTCATTCATTCATCATCAAAACTTTCATACACTCATTATATATCTTTAATCCTATAGCCAATCAAAAAACTTTCTTTTTCATTTGCTGTAATCCAGGCAACGAGAGATACTTTTTCTTTAGTGGGTTTTCTTTTTAAACCTTAATTACTAACAAATAAAACAGTCAGACGGAGAATCGCATAAAATGCTAGGAAGATACAAAAATTTCAACACTGCTATTATTACTGTATACATTACATTAGCAGTAGGGAGGGGGAAAAAAGACATAATTTACTTTTTAAGAAGCAGCAGAGAAAATTATTGGCGTCTTTAGTCCCCCCCCCCATGTGTTTCAATTTCATTTAGCAAAGTCGTAAATAACGTACATCTGTTGTGCTTTTTTCAAGTAAAATAGTATTACGATACTTGGAAAAGCATAGAGAGCATTTTAAATGAGAGCATTTAATGATAGATTTATGAGTATTCAATCAAATGAAGCATAATGAGAAGAAAGCATAATGGAATGTATCAATTTTTTATTTCATTTTATGAAATCATTTTTGCTTCATACAAAGAACTCTCCTTATTAAAAGTTGCAGTTTTTGTGCTAGAATGTAATCGAACTTAGGTCTAGTTCATCCCAGGATTCAGAAATGAAAAATCAGGTAAGTGATAACTTTTGTCTTTCGTAAAAATTTTAAACCTAAAATTATTTTGTAGTGTTCGTGTCTTTCTTGGTGTTTGTTTTTATTCAAGTTCCCAGGTTATCTATTCTTAGAGATTTCCAGTTTTAATAAATATTATAAATACTCTCTAATGTTATACATTATTTACTTCGTTTACTCAGACTCCGGTTGATTTTGTATTCAGAAAAAATTTAATGATAAATATTTTTACGTGATGTATAAAGGTACATTATGTTATGGTTTGACAATCCTTTGTATATATATATATATAAATATATACACTTGCTGGAAAAGAGTGTTCTTAAGGACGAATGAGAGAAAATAAACTCTGAAGAATCCACTAGACTTAATAATTCAATGCCGAAACGACTTCAAGAAGTTTTCAACACACGGGGTTATCCAACCAGCTGTTAAATAGCTCATTATCCTTTTTAAATAATTTTTATAGTTTCTATTAAAACAGTGAACGCAGACTTTTTCTACTTGATTTTTGTTGGTATCGCCACAAACCTGTCCTTATTTTCAAAACTATGAGAGCAAACCGAGTTCACTTTTGTTTTTGTTTTTTCAACACTTGGAATAAACTAAATAAAATATAATTTTTAAAAAATTATAAAATTCCGGTTTTTAAAATGTTTTTCGTCGTTTATGTAAGCAGTACTACGTGAAGCAGACTTTTCTAGCAAGTATATATTTCTAAGATCCGGCTTGGGGCCCAAGACCTGATCTTGCGGGGGGGGGGCCCAATTATTTTCCGTTACGCCACTGGTCCCTAGGGCAAGATCTGAACTATACGGTGGGTAGAAAAGTAATTCGAAGTTCATTGTTTTGCCTGAACACTGTTTTTCTCCATCATAAAGCAATGTTAACACACGAAATTCTTTTTCATCCATAGTTTCTAAGCAAACAAAAGTTGTTTCACTAAAATCTCTATAACTTTTCAACTAAACAAGATATTATCACGAAATTTTGGCACGGGCCATTTGAAAGTTAGTACTACTAGGTTAGAATAAAGAAGTTAGAAGGTAGCGCCATCTATATGTTAGGCCGGGACTTATTTAGTGATGTGTTATGACCTTATGTATATAGTGTACAAAACTTATGCAATAAAGTCATTTTCCAATTTCTTGATTTACATATTGATTCAACATATTGATATTATTGATTATATAGGGATTTGGAGAAAGGGGGCTTTTTATGGTAAGGACAGGAAAAATCAACTCTGTAGAAATGAGATTCATAAGAAAATATTAAAAGCATGGATGTCAGAGACGTCACTCAAACGCGTGGAATACGAGCGATCAGTGCCAAAGCAACTTAAAAAGGAAAAGAATACAATTCCAAACCTTCTCTGCAATTTAAAATGAAATATAAATATTCATAAGGATACAAAACAAGATATCAATCATTGGCATGGCCAAGTTATTTTAGCGCATTTTTCACATGTTGTATTTTACAACAGGAAAATTCGGGGGAAACTATGGGAAAATTTAAATATAATTCGGCTCATCTAAGGCACAAATGCGACCAAATGCCGAAAACCCGAGGTCAATTGGTTGCTTATTGGCTGAGAAAAAGGTACGACAAAATATGGAACGAAGACGAAATTTGCGTCCTAATGGCGCTTTTGTTCCACTACGTGAAAAACGGGCTAAAAATCACCAAGACACCTTGATATAAGACAGAATGATGGACATGCTCGAGGAGAGAGGTAACTTGCCGAGTGTTACCCAGAAGTTTGAAACCGACAAAAATGAGCCTGGAAAGCCTTATGAAGGGCAAGTAGAGTTGTAAAATAGTCGGTGGTGTTCAGTCAAGGAAAACGACCACAAATGATGAACGATATATCGTGGAGGCGAAAAGAGACGGAAAAAAGATAGTGGGCAATATTGTTCAGCAACTGCATACTTCAACCAGAAGACTATTGCTTCGGCATAAAATTTCGGCTGAATGCTGAAAATGCTGCGTCCAGACATCTTCATAAAGTTGACATATTCACCCACTATTCAGAATGCTGTATACCATAGATTCTCAACGTGGGAGATAACGCCTCCTTGTGGGCGTTGGAGGCTTTCGGGGGGCAGCAAATGACCCAGAGAAAATTAGGCGGCGTTAAGATGACACGGAGGAGCTTGGGCAGATTCACCAAAAAAGACTAAAAAAACACCCTGATTTACTAACAAAAGTAAACTTTAATATTGTTTATTTATGTTAATTGTATATATTTAAATCATTTCTATATCACATGTACGAAGATTAACATATTTCGCTAGTTCGGGAAGTGGATGAAAAACTTAAGGATTGCATTACATTCAGGCCTGCATTAAATTGAATGATATAGTGCTTTTTAATTTCTGCAGTGCACGAGTTGCCTTTGTCTGAGAAGAGTAGGAAAAATGTTTCGTCCACTGCATTTCATTACATATATTATCCAAGAAACATAATTAAATATGTTAACTGGAAATTAACGTGATTCTTTAAGGCTGAAACAGTCAATTTATATTTATTTTGAAAGCAATAGTTTATTATGAATTACTTCGTATCATCAAAACCCCTACCTGTCTTTATAACAGGTACGCTAAAACTTTTATTCCACTCTTTTAAATGAAGAAATTCAGTAGAGTTTCAATTCGTATAATATTCTACCTATGACTAAAATTTATCATTTTGCACATTTAAATATATTTGTAGCAATAGCTATTTCAGATTCGCAAGTAAAAAATTGAGGTGTTAGAGAAAAATTAAATTAAAAAATATATTTCCTATTAGTAATAGGATATTTTTTTCAAAACTTAACTCTTCTTCTCACCATGTACTATGTACACTCTTATTTCTCTAGAGTGGGAAAGGGCGGGGTATCGAAATATTCATTAGAAAAGGGGGTGGTATTAAAATATTTACTAGAAAAAGGGGTGCCAGTTCAAAAAAGGTTGGGAACCTATGCTGTATACCATTAACGATATTAACAGCAGACCTTTGGTGGAGATGAGCGCGGACTAGATTTCTCATCAAATGAAGTTAGGTCCTCTTTGTTGTTGAGGGTCGTTTCAGTTTGACAAAACATTTTCAGTAATGGTTGATACGGTGTATGACAAGGTCACGCTTTGACCCTACTAATAATTTAAAGAAACCGTTGGGAGAAGGTACTATAATATGAGAGGACAGACGTTGCTCCACATTTTTGACAGAGGTTCACTTACTGAAGATCGGTGTGATATGATAAAGATTATCCACCTCTACGTGCGTCCTAGAGGTGTCATTGCTTTTGTTTTATGGACAACAACGCACAGTCCCATGCTGCACAGCAGCTTGTCGACTTTCGACAGAATGTTTAGAATTGATTAGTCAGAGTGGCACCAATTTAAATCCTATTGAACGAGTATGGCATGCCTTCGGTAGAAGCGAGATCCCATGAGCATTCCCTATGGAGTACATTAAGCAATTAACAGACCTATTCCTATATATTTATTGAGGAATAGGAACTCTTACCTCAAGAACTTTTGGGTACTATTGTATATTTACAGATGGTGCCACGCAATCATTGAAGTTAAGGAAGGTTATACATTCCTTAGTAAAAGACTGATTTCTTATTTACCCTCTTGGGCATAGAATGTTTTATACCTAGGTCTTTTTTGAAAAGGCCTTTTTCTGCTTTTTTCCACACTGTATGCATTATATATTCTTTTTTTATTATATGTTATCTGTAGCTTATAAATACTATTTTGTGCCTCTGTAATATGAATTGTATGTTTCCTAAAGGCTAAATCAGAAAAATTGTTTAAATTTATGACTGTACATGTAACATGGGGAAGGGGCTTTATCGATAATGTGTGAAAAAAAGAACCTTTATAGGGTTACATTTAATTTCTTACAGCAGAAAGACCTTTGTACATTCTTAAATTGCCCGTTATGAAATTGAAAGTTTTGCTTTAACACTGGCTCCTCAAATTTTTTTAAAGATTGTGATAAAAACTGCTCTGCTTTTCTAAACAATATGATATAGCATTCTGTCATACATAATTATTCTACCACATAAATAATTAAACATCAAATTTTTTCGTAATGTGTGTGTGTGTGGTATTTTATTACTAAATCAATGAAAAATAATATGCATGAAAATATTTCTTTTTTTAAACTTTTCACTCCATAACAAATAATCTAAAGTAGAAAACAGTAAATTTTGAGCAACATAGAATAAATCTTTTCTTATGTAATTCCTTATTGTAAAATATTTCATTTCAAAAGCAATTTTTCTGAATTAAAAAAATAATTTGGAGCGTAAATGTGTATTTTATCATTTTAAAATTAATTTAAAGGAAATAATGTTTACCTATTTTCATCATTTCTTAGCTATGGTTCAAAATGGAAGTCTCGTAGGAGGTTGCTCACTCCCTCCTTTCATTTCGAGATACTAAAAGATTTTTTACCAATTTTCAACGAACAATCTCAGGTGTTGGTCAAACAATTGCGAAACGAAATCACTAAAGATTCCACTGATATTTCGATGCCTATCACTCTTTGCAGCTTGGATATTATCTGCGGTAAGAAGATAATTTATTATCTTTCTTTCATGAACTCATTAACGAGTCATTTGAAGTTCATCAGTAGAAGCTCACGATAATCATGCATCAAGAAGTAAAGTAAAGGTTCTTATATGATATCATTTTCACATTTCTCATTAAATGTTGAAAAAATGTCATTTGGTGTACATTTGACTCCAATCAGGAAAATTAAAGCCAAGACAAAAGATCTTTTACTACTGTGTGTCATATCCCGCATTTTTCTAAAAATGTCAATTTATTGTATCTACAGATATCCGGTCGCTTTAAGAACTGCAATTTCAATCAAAATATCAGCGTTTATTTTTAAAGTTGGTTTATTAAAATATTTGGAAATAGTGGTTTTCTCTAAAATTGTATTTACTAATCGAAAATAAATTACAAGTTTTAGTTTATGCTTAAATGCATTATAGATACTTAAATGTTAATGAATACTTAAAGTAATATAGATGAATGCTAATTTTCAATGCATTTTTGCTGAACTGTTTTTCTTTATATTGTTATAAATATTTAGTGTAATTTAAGAAATTTTACTCTTGAGGTTTTGGCGAATTAAGTTTAATTGTTTTTTGTAATGTTTTGAAGAGCTTCAGCAAAGAATATATTTTAAAAAGCATTTATCATGAGTACAATTATTCAGTTGAAAAAATTAGCATTAACATTTATTAACATTTTTTTTATGCACATGATTTTAAAGAAATGCTTACTGTAATTATAATTATTTCAAATCATGATATCAAATCTTTAAGGAGAACCTGAATAAAACTCAGCCGTTTACTTAAAGATCATATTTCCAAGGAATTCCTTTTTAAATGGGTCAATAAACTCTCATTTTTTTGAAAAATTTTAGATTTCTTTTGTCTTACCCCTGGAAAACAGTTTCAAGTTCCTTTATTATAAGGACCAAACCCTTTTTTACAAGCCTTTACTAATATTTTATTAAAAGAATGCGAAATTTTTAAGCTAAGAAAGGGAAACTAAAGAAAAAGAAAAATAATCATTAAACTGCAACATTTACAAATAAATTAGTCATGAACAGATAAGTCCAAGAAATTCTTAAATATAACAATCGAATCCCAGAATTTTTATAGAATTTTAATTAATTCTTCTTTAATTACCAGAAAACAGTTCCGCGATTTTTAAGTTACGAATCACAATTTTTTTTGAGCTTTTACTAATATTTTACTAAAATGATTTGTGTGAAGTAATGTAAAAATGTAAAGCTAGAAAATAATATACGAAAATTAAAGATGTGTAAGAAATTATCATTCGACTATACAGAAACGTCTTTATTGTTTTCAGAATTATTTTCTTATAGTCAACGTCTTTTAATACATGACTATTTGGACAAAGAATTCAAAAGTTTTTATCAATTTTAGGTTATCGCGTTGTGAAGTACTTTTAATATATAACTAAACTAAACTCAGCGGCACAACAGCCCAAGAGCGTCAAGGCCTACTGTGCTAATCTCAATTTTCGGGACCATTGGACACTGAGCAGATGTCACAATCAAGTGGACCGTCAAAAGCGAAACCCCTAGTGTTTAGTCCGCATGCTAGCTTGGTACTCAATTATCAACACACTGAAGGGATAAAAGGCTGAGTCGACCTTGACCGGTCAGAGCATACAACACTGGACCTGTGGTGTGGATTCGCGATGCTCTACCAATCGGCCGCTTGGCCTCTCTTTTATTTTTTATGCCATTGTAAATATCTGTTATTAATTTCTTGTAATAATTCCGAAAAATTTTATCTGAGTTCATTTTCACGAAAATTATGTATATGAATCTGTATTTAAAAAAAAAAATTATAGATTTTCAAAGCGAAAGAACAATAAAATATTTTTTGAAAATTACAACTGAAAATTCAAAAGAAAAATACTTTGAAAAAGAGCACTTTTTTAATAAAGTATGTTGCTTTTAAATTTGAAAAACTTTTTTTTTTTCTTCTTTGGTTAATGATGCATTAAAATAGTTATAGTATTTGTTTCTTTACAGAAACTACTTTAGGCGTCACTATTGGGGCTCAAGAGAACAGTGAATCCCAGTACATCAAATCTGTCACGAGGTACAATTGCTTATTGAAAAAATTCCCTTTAATAAATGCACAATATTTCAATTTTGTAAATATCTCAAACTTTCATTGCTACTAAATTTGAGAAATACTGCGTTTTTTTATTTTAAACAGTCTAATTATTCTTACAACCATTTAATTTTTTAAAATAAAATGTGACAATCTCTTAGATTAAAGACGTATCATTCGAGATATGCTCCTGAACTTTGTATACGAATGATTTGAATACGAAATGATCAAAAAATTAAACTTAGTTGTCATTATATTTGAAACTTTTCATTAGACAAAATTTTCAGAAAAGGAAAGAAAATAATGCTAAGAGATAGCCAAATCGTATTGTTTTAAACATTATAATTCAAAGGGTTTTATTTTATTTCACTCAGTTATATTTTGTTTCCCACGCAATTCATAATCTTATTCGAAAAAAATCATCCATTGCAATTCAAAAATACCTACTAAGACTAGCACATCTTTTGCAGTAATCTAGTGTTTATCTTCTAGAAGCATGTTGTTGTATTGGTTTCGCCTGAGAATTTTCAGCATTTAGTTTTTTACCTGCGATATTTTTTTAAAAACTGGAATTAACATGAAGTCTCTTTTGTACTTAAGTATAGTAGTGCATTAAATAAATTATGTAAAATATACTTAATAAAAATTAGTGTTGTTGCTTATGCCACCTGATCAACAGTAACATCAGATCAAGGTCCAAGAAATTCATCGCGGCTAAGGATAGAATTTTACGCCTGTCGATAGCCTAAGCTTTGAGCACCCCAAGAGGGTGACAGTGCGATTTTGCTCACGCAACACGATAGATGACGACACCGTTCGGACTCACAGATTTAACGAGCACATTCTCCGATTTGTACTCGGCGGGCATTTGGTGGCATCCGGCATCGAACCCAGGTCTTCCGGTCTGGGGTCCGATGCGCTAACCACTAGGCTACCAACGGCCCATAAATTAGAAAAAAATAAATAAATTAGATAAAAATTAGTAAAAAATATTACAATTTAAAAATAAAACTGCTTATTTTTTTTTCAATATATTAACTTGAATATTAAATATTTTTTTTTACTAAATTTATCTAAAAAACTTTTGCTTCTTAATTTCCTTAAGTTTTTAATCATTCATAAGGTAAATGGTTAAGTCTTTTTAGTTTTATTTAATTAAAATGATCTCTTTACACAAAGTTCTTTTAAAGTGCGTAAGGAACAAAAGTATATATGAATCACCCTCACAAAGAAATATTCGAAAAAATAAAAAGTAGAGATCCAGGCTAGCATGCCTGGAGCAATAGCAATAGTTTGACCCTTAAAAATGACGATGGATTTCGTAATTTTGAACCATTGTTACGAGATGAAAAAAGACTCCCATCATGAAGATTGTGATCCTGTACACATGTGACGTGCGCCAGTCTCATTAGTCTATGAATTTTTAGTGGCGCCATTCACTTGACTGTGGTTCAAAATTACGAGGTCCGTGGCCAATAGTCCTCTTGTAGCTTAACAGTATACAAAGTTAATTAGTAATAAATCAGCAGCACCATGCCTCGACTTCACTGCGACATTACCAAATAAAAATTCTCGATTCTGACCCCTTGGCTAACATGGCAACCGGTAGTTCAAACACTTCAACTGATTGTTTTGATTATAATTACACCAGTAAATATTCATTATTATCAGTGATGGCGAGAAAAAAAATTCAATTACAGTCGGATTTTTATTTAACGAAGGCTCTAATTCCCGAAAAACAGGTCGTTATATAGAAAGTTCGTTAAATAGAGATTTATCTTTTAATATACCTTAAAACGACGTAATACAAATTTTAAATTTATAAGCACTCTATATTATTTCAAAAAAGTAATGATTCACACTTTTTTTGAAAATTAACATCTATTCATTAAATATATCTTACCCATCAAGAAGTATTATAAAAAAAATTTTAAGTCAATTCCTACTTTGAATGGATGAATAGAAAGTATTTTTTAACGTTGAAAAGTTGAACCATATATACATATATATATGTAATGACTTCTTCTAACTCTTTAACTTTACCCCGTTAAATTATTTCCTAATCCTTTGACACAAGACCGTTATAATCTTAATCTTAACCTAATTGCTCGCGCGCATTTGCATCCAATCACGACTCCTGTTACAAAAGAGTCGTACGTCCTTCACCGCCAGTATAAAAAGCTGGGAGCCATCGGTTGCTCTCTCTTTGTGCTTTGTCTGTTTCGTCGACTATGTGTTCGCGTCGCTGCTAAGTGTTGCTTCTGCTTTGTGTGTGTGAAACTTCGTAAATTATTTTAATGTGATTGTCCTTGTTTATTGGTGATGTTAATAAACGAAAGATGAAACCAACAGTGGAGCAGTATTCTTTCAAGACATAGCTATCCCTCGACCAAGTCTACCTGTAAAAATCAACACCGGCCACGATACAAATATTCGTCATGTTAACAAAATCGTCATCATCGTTATATATATATATATACATAAATAAATGTACATATACATAGGGAAAGAGCGAACTAATAGTAGGAATTGAAAAAGAGAAGGATTTGTATGCATTGTTGTAACAATTGCACCCGCTTTGGCTAGTTTCGCTGAAAAACCAGTTTTCGAAGCCAATTTTTGCCATAGTTTTAACAGTTACATTGTTACAACGACAGAGATAAATCTGAGTTGGAGTCGAAAACCGGTAATTAATTTAAATTAATTAATTAACCGTTAATTAATTAATTTATATTTGAAAAAACTATATTAACATCAGATGTCACCCGCTACAAGTTTATAAAAATTTATTTGAACTTGATTGGATGAAAGAAAGAATTTTATTAACGATTGAAAATTTGAACAAGATAAATATAAATCTATGTAGAGAGAGAGAGATGTGAGCTATAATAGTAGGAATTGAAAATGAAATCTGCAAAGAAAACAGGATGGTAAAACATTGTCTAGGCATGCAATGTATTTTCAACTTTAAAAAATAATTTTATACTTATACTAATGAATTCTAATGACATTTTCTAGTTTGAAGCCTACGGGTAATTTTAAACGTATATTATTTTATAAATAGTAATTTTAAGCATACACTACCAGGAGCGTCTTGAAAAATTTAATTACTGAAAAAATCTGTTAGCTATATTTAAGTATTTTGTTTGAAAAAATATGGCCATTTCTTTGCTCTGGGTGAGTTAGGCACCAGTTAAAACCAGTTAAAGGTCATTGATCACCATAAAATGTGCCGAAGTAGTGAATAATTTGAAAAATATTTTGAAATAATTGGAAAAATAGAGAGAAAAAGTTCGCGAAATAGAAAAAGTACTTCGCTATTTGGAAGTTAATTTAAGAAGAAAATAATAAAATGTTGTTGATTCCAAGAAAAGTTCACAAAATAGAGAAGTTCGTTAAATAGAGGTTCGTTATATAAAGGTTCGTCTATAATTTAATCTTCAAAGCCGCCAATTGGCTGTTATATTTCCTTACTAGCTTTTACCCGCGGCTCCGCTCGCGTTGATGTGTTTAAATAACTGTCAAAGTCGTAATCATTATCATTAGAAAGTAAGTAATAAAAAATGGTAATTTTTTTATTGCTTGACTGGAACCAATAAAATTTAAAAATTCTAAAATTGATCTTAGTTTAAAAAAACTGAAAATGTAATTTATTATAATAATTAACAACAAAAATTCAATAACTTAAGTAATTAATATTTTTAAAAATTTGAAAGTATCTACGTTTAATATATAATTTCTCTTTAAAAGAGCTCAAAACAGAACTGTATACCATATTATATGTCCTTCCGTCAGTTGCAAAAATGTGAAGATTTGGGCATTGGACACACCGATCAGGCTACATATAGTTGGCCATGGTAAAAACATTGCTTTTCCAAATGCACCCCTGATACCTGAAATGTTAGCTTTGTTAATAGCAACATCAAAACTGGGGATATTGAAATCGTTTGAGTTGAAACGGTAGGCCAGTGGAGATACTTGAAATTCGAGGTATGATAACACTATCCCTTTTCATGACATATGTTAAAATATTGGCACCAACTGCATCAGTTTTGTGATCCAAAGCCTCGTTCCTTTACATAGTCGAGGAACATCGAGATTTTGCATAACTAGTACATTTAGTTTTAATTGAAAATTATGTGAGGGTACACCCAAAAGTTCAAGTGAATTTTAGAACTCCGTGGGATATGAAGTACTTTGTTCTTTATCCATGTTTGTATTCATTGACAAATATTTCTTCATTTCCCCCCTCCCTCACACGTCGTTTAAATTTTCAATGTTGATTTTATGGACAATGTCATTGTTAGGCGCCAATATTGATCTTACGCGCAACCACTGACCCCAATTTAAATTTTGTTGCAAGCCCGGGTAAATTTGAGCAATAAGATTTACATCATTTTCTTCTACATTACAAAATTCTCTGGAAGCAAAATCTAACCTCCAACATTTACGTCTAAATATCCATAACCGATTTTCAATTGCGTCTCTGCATAATGTTCCGAATCTACTTCATTGTAAAGACTTTTCTCATATTCATTTTCAGACTGAGAGCTATTTTTTCTGAAATTTCAGATGAGTGAATCTTCAAATGCAAGATTAAGCGATAATTTTAAATGGAATGTGCAGTGCGACCGTTGGTCAGTGAAGTCACGGCTATACCAGAGAAGCCATAGCAACTGTTATCTTTTGGGTTTTTCTGATGATCATTTATTCTAAGTTTATCAAAAACGTTTTTCCGGTTCCTCCAGGGGCTTCGAGAAAAAAGAGTGCACCACTGCCGGATTCTATTTTGCGTAACACTTGTTGGAAAACGTGACTTTTTTCTGGAGTTAATTGAGATAAATTCTTTTACTTGATGTTGCAATGCTATAAAATCGTAGTTTAATTCTCAAGCAATTTCATTATCGAAGCAATTTCCGTCGACACGTCTAGGACTAATCATTCCAAAATCATGTAGCTTCTTCCCATCCATTCTGATAACCTTTGTCGCGTTTCGTTGTAGATGTGTTGATTGAAAGGCATATTTCCTTGTATTTGCTGCAAAATATCTTCCGCAATGTAGTCTTTGTACTTTTTCCAAAAGGTTTGAGGATTAGAAAGACCGAAGATGAAATGAGTATTGCGTAAAGCTCCCTAATTTTATTCGGCGAGTGACATTATATGGCTTCCTCCATAGTATTATCTAGTATATCTTCAAAGTAATTCTTCCACGTAAAATATCTAGGTTCAGTATAAGTGAAAAATTTTGTGCAAAATATGAATATTGTATAATAAGATTTTTAAAAAATTCAAAGCGATAAACATATGAAAAATCAAAACTTTTTTTGAAACTGTCAATTAATATTACCATAAAATTGTCAATATCACGCGTGCAATTCGCTAAAACTTTATTTCGTTTCCCTCTTTAAAATGTGGTAGAAAATTTGCATTAAAATATCTGGGATTGTCGGAATAGAGAACTTAGCCAACTTGGCGATATTTTTCAAAGTTTGAGTTTGACATTTAACAAACGTAACGTAATAAACGTTATACGTTTAATAAAAAACCAATTAAAAATTGCTTTTTGTAAAGATGCTAAATTACACTGTGTTATAAATGTGAGAAATTTCCATTATTGACCAAATGCATAATTTTGCGCCAACTTGGTGGGGAGTAAGCAAAGTCCCACGGTTTTACCCGCATAGTTTCCGTTCCCGTAGGAATATGGAGATAAAATGTACCTTATGTTACTCGCTGATAATGTAGCTTTCCATTAGTGAAAGAATTTTTTAAATCGCACAGCCGTTTCCGAGATTAGCCGGAACAAACAGACAGACAGACAGACAAAAATTTTAAAAATTGATTTTTTGATATAAGTACCGTATATACCTTTAAATGCATTTAGTAAAAAGCTGCTAATTTGAAATACAAACAGACACTTCAATTTTATTTATTTATATAGATATAAATTAAAGTTTTTGATTTCTTTATGTCTCTGAGGAGGAAAGAGTATTTAACTTTGAAAAAAAAACAATCTGGACATTGCCTTAAAATTATTCTAATCATATCCACCTATCCAATTTTATTTTAATTTTTAGAGCAGCGAACATCATCTTGGAGAGAATGATAACCCCATGGCATTGGTTCGACTTCCTGTTTTATTTGCTGCCTGCCGGTAGAGAACTGAAATACCACGTCAAAGTTCTTCACGACTTTACCCGATCGGTAAGCTAATGTTTTTAAGACATTTGATTTATTTTACCGTATTTACTCGAATCTAAGCCGCACTATTTTTCCTCTGTTAATG
The DNA here is from genome assembly GCA_019973975.1 of Trichonephila clavata. Classification (NCBI taxonomy): domain Eukaryota; kingdom Metazoa; phylum Arthropoda; class Arachnida; order Araneae; family Nephilidae; genus Trichonephila; species Trichonephila clavata. The sequence continues at coordinate 12,824 of BMAO01014608.1, read as the reverse complement.
CTACCGAAAAACGGGTGCGGCTTAGAATCGAAGGCAAAACATTTATTCGATCCGGAGTGGTTGTGTTTCCACCCCTTTTAAAAAGAAAAATGTAACTGTCCATTCTGTCCACTTGCATTGATGACTTATCCCTTTCTGCACTTTATCTCTAGTATTCAGTCCATCCTAAGCATTGCTGCCTGCTCATTTTTAGGATTTTTTTTTGTACGCTTTCTTTTAACCACTTGAACATCAAACATATCTGTAATAGTATTATTAGACCAATTGCTACAAGAACTGATAAACTGCCTTATTTCAAGTATGACATCACGCTGCGAGGCCTGTATAGCTGTAAGAGGGGCCACTAAATACGAACAAAACCGAAAGAAGCTTGTAACCACCTGGTGGCGGTTGTTGGTATTTGGGGTTCGAGTAAAGATCAGCCATAACCATTTTCAAACTAAGATTTACTATCCCACTAACTTAAATCAAGCAACTAAAGGTATATATCTGAAAATATCATTATAGGAAATGGTTGTCATCGTAAAATTTTAGTTAAATTAAACTCTTGAATACGAATCTGGATAATTTTCAACTATTCATTTCCAGTTTGTTTTTTTAGCGCGTTTTTCACGTAGTGGAACAAAAGCGCTATTAGGACGCAAATTTCGTCTTCGTTTTCGTTCCATATTTTGTCGTACCTTTTTCTCAGCCAATAAGCGACCAATTGACCACGGGTTTTCGGCATTTGGTCGCATTTGTGCCCCAGATAAACCGAATCATATTTACATTTTCCCGAATTTTCTTGAATTTCGCTAGTTTTTTTTTTTTTTTTTTTTTTTTTTTTTTTTTTTTTTTTTTGCTTTTTTGCTTTTTTTATAGTGCTGATACAGATTTGTGTCATTATTTCTTTTCAGCTCAATAGTAGTACATTTAGAGGCGTGGTACATTACACACTCACTACTTTCTGTTAGTAAAAAGTTCATTAGTTGCATTATTGTAAAATACAACATGTGAAAAACGCGCTAAAATTACTTGGCCATGCCAATGATTGATATTTCTTGAGTACTTGTAAAGCAGGGAATGAGTTTGTGCAAATATATTATGGTGAAAAATGTAGTTAAGTAGGTGTAAATAAAACAATGTACTAGATACATACCTATGGTACATACCCATACCTAGATACATACCCATTTGCACTTAATATGTATGTGTTAAATATTGGAAAAAGAGCTGTTATTTATGTATAACAGAGTATAAAAATTATTTAGGATGAAAAATTCACAATCTGTACCATTAGATGTAAAATGGCCTTAACTGATGGAAGTATAAAGATTAAATTAATCGTTTGATATGTTTAGAAGAATATAGTTGCCCATCCGGTATAGTGATTAGTGACGCTGACTGCCAAGCCGTAGGGCTTGGGTTCGAATCCCGGAGAAGACATGGATGTTTGTAAATGTAAAATGTCTTTGAGAAATGGAAGTATTCTCTAAATAGCAGTCGAGCCGAAAATCCTCGCGTGAGGTTGGTGGAACGAGAAGAGAGGTGGGAGGCCTCTGACCACCTCAGGGAGTTCTCCCTCAAAATTCGGGTGGAACTGAGCCAAATCGTACTGCCACCTGCGAGGTGTTCAAAGTTACGGCTAACAACAGGCGTACAACTAGCCCCTTGCCAAGATGAATTTTGAGGGCCTTGTTGCTGTCTGTCAGGTGTCATAAGTAACAGTAACAAAATTATTCATCAATGAAAGACTAAACTTCAATAGAATAATAGTAAAGTACATATATAGAAGCATAAAAATTAAATTAACACACATATACAAGTGGTTGTTGTGCGAGGTTTTACTGCATATATTTCTATTGTTTTTCAATTAGGTCATTAAAGAAAAGAAAAAGAAACTTCTCAGTGGTGAAAAGAACGTAAACGAGAAACGCAAAAGAAAGGCACTGATGGATGTATTGCTCGAACATCATATCCAAATGAAAGACCTTACCGAAGAAGACATTAGAGAAGAAGTTGACACGTTTGCGTTTGAGGTTATATGTGTTTATTTATTTGAAAATTGCTAATGTGCCTTGTTTTAAATCTTTTTAAATTTCAAATGAGCACATTAAAGTAAAATGATTAAATTTTATTTACGCTATTTGTTTTTCAAAAATGAGCTGTATTTTGGAAGCTAGGCCTTTGTAGACATGGCAAGTTCCTGCCAGAGCTTCTGACTTAAAAAACACTCCACAGTAGAGTGTTAAGTAAAAAAATACTTACCTTAGTTCATCTAATGTGACAATATAAAATAAGTTTAATGATTGTAACAGGTACTTTAGATATTTTCAATTCATATTTAGAAAGTCATTGCCATATCTGCGAATTTTTGTTTTAAAAATGTTAATGCAATGAAAGTTAATGATTACTCTAAAGCAGGGGTGGGCAGACTTTTCCAGGGTACGGGCAACTTCTAATTTTTTCAAGGTGTCGCGGTCCACCAGTGTAGTAGGTGTAGAAAACTAAAAGAAAGTATACAATACAGCCGGACCTCCGTTTTACGAATTTCTCTATTTCTCGAACTTTTTCCTGGAACCAAGAGCATTTCACGATTTTCTTCGTAAAATAGCCTCCAAATAGCGAAGGGCATTTTCTATTCAACGAAATTTACTCTTATCATTTGATTTTTCTCCTCCGTATTTTTTTAAAATAGCGTATTTACTCGAATCTAAGCCGCACTTTTTACCCGATGTTAATGCTACTGAAACTCCGGCGCGGCTTAGAATCGAAGGGAGAAAATGTGTTGAAGGGGTTTTTAGAGCAATTACACCTTCGTGCATGTATTTAAAAGTTTTAATACTGATAAAATAACTACCCCCCTTTTTACGGGAAGAACTAAGAATATACGTGTGCAATCTTCTTATGTTTTGAAGTCATTTATTCGAGTTATTATTCCAAGTCGTAGGAAAAAATAGAATACTTCAAGAGCTCCAACCCTTTACGTTCATAAAGAATGTTATTTTTCTTAAATAAACAGTATTTCGATATATGTAGAAGCCTTATTTTTTTTCTGCTTATCTTTTTTTTTTTTTTTTCAAGATGTCATTTTTATATCCGGCGTAAACCGTGCACCCCGTAAATTTCGATCGCATTTTGTGTTCAAACTGCATGTTATACGCCCGATTTTACGGTAGTTCTTCACTTCTTTTGTTTTTTCCTTTTAAATTTATTTTAATTTCGTAAAATTGTATATCGATAAACCACATTTTGGACTATTTTTCAATTTTCACACTGTCTTGTTGAGAATTTGGGACGGGACTTAGATTCGAATAAATACGGTATTTCTAGACCTTCTAATAATGGGATGATTATTAGGTCTTAGTGAAGCGGTCACCCAAAAATGTCTTGGTAGTCCACCGGTCGATCGCGATCGACTTAATGCCCACCCCGGCTTTAAAGCAACTTTATTTAAAAACATTCTTAAGAGGAAAAAAAAAATGTTTGGTATAAACCAGGGGTAGGTAACCTATGCCACGCGTGCCACATGTGGCCCGTGGTACAATTCTCAGTGGCACTCTGCACTACTTTACAAGTTTGACAATTTTTTAGTGGATGGAAATTGATAAATTTATAATGGACCTTATTTGACAAAAATCTTCATAATTACGGAATTACGAAAAAATCTGAAAGGTAAATTGATAGCTGTTTTGCAAATAATTGAATGTCATTGCTGGAGGGATTTAATTCCTTGAAGAGAGAAAATTGCATGATTTCTGCTTTCCCCGTTTGGTTCTACATATCTAAGTAAACAATCTTTCCTCATATGAAAAATATTTTAAGTCCACAAAGAAATTTTTTAAAAACTAAATGCTTAGAGTTGTGTTAAATTGAGCCACACATTATACCCCTGATTTTGCGATATGCAAGAACAGCTTTGCAAGAACTAAGTTCGCATCAAAATTTCAATCATAATAGAGGAAGATACACTTATATTTTATGTTGTCTATTTCTAATTTAATAAATATGTGTTTGAATATCCATAATATGTGTTCCCTTTTAATTTTTTACTGTTGAAGAAGAAATAGTTATAATTTATGGCGTTTATTTTTATGTGCAAAATTAATATATGATAAAACTGTAAATCTATATTATTGATTTCTATTCTCTAACTCTGCATGCATTATAACGGGAATTGAATAGTTTAAAAAATGTGCACGTTGAATCATTTTGATAGTTTGGCTTAGCACACCACAGCAAAAAGCACCCCGGTATAAGCCATTAATATTCAACAAAAAAAAATATAACTGATACATGGAAAGATTAACAGAATCATAAATAACCGTGAAGCGTAACTATGAAAGGCATTATTACTCATGAAAAGAATTTATTACTCATGGATTAATTTTGAAAAATTATAATCTAATTAATAAATATTAGTATGTGTGAAAGATTCACTAAGAATCCAAATTATGATATATCTAATTACTACTTCTTTGTAGCGTTTGTGTTAATGCTATTTTGTTCGATTTAGATGTGAATTCTTTTAAAAATCTATCACAATAAAAACTAAGCATGCGTAGAAAACTCCTTGGTTACTTTCTTAATTTTTTTTTAATTTTGCATTTAATATATTTCGAAATCAATTGAAAATATAATACACTGCTTATTACCACTCGAGAAACTCACCCTCAAAACATTAAAAAAAACACAACCAATGAACTGTAAGGAATACTTTAGTAGAATTACATACACCTGCTTCATTAAAAATCTGGCATTTTCGCGAAAATTTGTGTGTGCCGAAAACGCCAATTAAATGCTTAGGTTCGATGTTGTGAATCGAATATACTCTCTAGTGATGAGACATACAAAACCCAAGTTTGTTTTCTGGATTTTATTTGGACTTGCTCGTGAAAAAACCTATTTGGTGCGCACATTTGAATATATATAACTAATAATAACAGCACAGTATAGAATCGATCTATTTTTCACACACATTTTAGAGTCCCAGTCCATCGCTCATTATCCTTTTTGCATTTCTGGTTAAGTTCTCTTTGTTTTTATATTAAGATAGCAGCGCCACCTATACTTAGTTGAGGGGTAGAGCGAACCATACAACAAGAAGACCCGTTAGAATCCGTTCCGCTCTGTAACTATGCAATGCAGAGAAATTTGTCAAATATACTTCTCCGAGTCGTCGGTTTGATGAAAAAATAGAATTAAACTGGCCCTCCACATACCTGGTGGAAAGTCAAATTACGAAAAACATTTCTCCGAAAAAGCCTTTTCACAACTGTCGTAAAACACTTAGTTAACTAATTTTTTTTTAAAATTTTTTATTGATAGTTCACATAACCCGAGCATAAAATATATAAGCTTTCAATGAATTTGAAAATCTAAATTCAAAACGTATTGCAAGTTAAATTTATCACTCTTACAGAACATATTTCAAAAATTGATACTTCAATAGTACAAAAAAAAAGGGTTTTAAATTCAGACGGATGCATTATTTTGGAAGCCAAATTGAAATTTCCGTGGAAGTTGGAATAAATTTGTACATCGTAAAAGTTGTATTCCCTTTTTTTGAAAGTACATTTTTAAAAGTCGAATTCAATTGTATGTTTAAAATACAAAAATCGTCGCAAATATCCTCTCGTATTAGGAAATATTAAGTAAGCTTTTAAGGTGAAAAATAATTAAATAAGACTAAATGTACACTAACATGTTCATATTACAAGATTAATAAAATATATTGCGGCCCACATGATGATATCTATTAAAGTATTAAAAATCTTATTCAGAAAGAGAAACATGATTCTTAAGCTTTTATTTTAAGTATCAGGAAATGCTTTTTTATGGGAAATTTCATCTTCTTATGTATTTGTGTATCGTTTAGCATTATGCGGTCGTAAGGGCTCCCATTTATCGTAGAAGGTAATGCCACTGAAAAGGATAAAGATAGGTTTAGCTGATTGAAAAGGTGGTCGTTTTTCGAAAACTCGTCTACAAGAAATTTGCAAATTTTCTTAGGATGATTAAAGGAAACATTATATCACATTTATATGGCCGAGAGGACAGAAAATAGAAGTGGTATCACTAAGCGCTTGTGCCTTATACCTTTATGTTTGCCAGTTAAAAATATGTTTAGGGCTAAGCTGAAGTTCAGAAGACGAATAAAAACATTCCATTTAAATACCACTATTTTAAACAGACCGGTTTTAAGTACTATATTAACTTCCTTGCGTGCAAGTGTTCTTGGTTGGTTGATGGCGTCTGAGACGTAGGCATGTCGTCCGCGCATCCCGTTTCAATCTCGGCCCCCCTTCGTGCGGCATTTTCTTAACACCATAATTCTTTTGAGACTACCATCGTACATTAGTTCTGCTAGATCAAAAAAAAAATGCAAAATCACCATGTAAGCCAATGTTCTCTTGCCCATCAGCCGGCTTTTTTGCTTTTCCATATCATGAATCTTCCATTAATTAAAAGAATGAGATGAAACTCATTCTGAAATAAATAATTGCATATCTACGCTTATACCGAGCCAATACGATTACAGCGACCTCTAGCGGAATATTTACGAGCCGTCAACACCATGAACATCCAAATTTATGATTGTATTGTTAAATATAGCAGTTTCCGTAATAGTATTTCTTGTAGCTGTAAGTGTTAATGGCCTTTAAACAGAGAAATGTACATCTTCCGTTTGAAAGCACGACATTAAATGTGTCAGGGAAGTCCAGTGATGATGAGAATTCTCTTAAATCACAGAGTACATGTCGTTCTAATATTTTGGGGCAATGGTTGTGTTTAACTTATGAAATTGCCAAATTTATTATTAAAACGAATTTCTTGAGTTAACATAATAATAAATTGCATACGTATGGGAGTCTTTATGGATAATTATGATACTTATGAGCATGTTATACTAACTTATATATGCTGTTTCTCTCAGTGTAAAACGGGACGCATGAGTTCATCTTAAAGATTAGAATTCTTTATTTGCTTTACTCCGGCCTACTGCCAAAATATTCCCAAAACCTTTAAACTTGAGAATATGTTTCATTTTTCTCAACAATTATAATATAAATAGCCAATGGTCATTAATTTTATTGCATGCCGAGTATATTCGCCATGATGCAAAATCCTGCAACTTCTCCAAGACGAGTATACTCATCAATCACTTTTAACTGGTATATGTCTGTTATTAAAGTATTTAGTTCTCGTATCGAATTCTTTAACCAATTAATTTTGGCATACGACTGACACTTGTCAAATTAAAATGGTGCCCAACCTAGGTCCAATAATATAGTTTCTGTGTTATATGCTTTCCGCATCAATTTTTTCAAGAATTTACATTAAATATGTGACGGATCTATCCACGTCACTTTCTTAATCCTTTTAAGGAATCTTTGGTATTTCAATTTGAGTTTATTCACAGACAGCTTTCTGAAGAAGAAACAATGATTATTCGGATTAGGGCGGCTATATATAGTCTAGGTATTTAGCCTAGATAGGGAGAGAAACTGAGGAGATAGGATAAATTGCTACTGATCAGGTATTATACCATTTTATTGCGCATTTCAAATATTTGATAAGGGAAAGAATTAAATTGACATTCAATCACTTAAGTGTAGATCATTGGAACAGTAGATTTGATACTGAAATAGAAGGGTTGACTTTGATGTCTTTTCATAATTCGTTAAATCTCGTTATTAATCCGCATATTGCTTAGACTAAGAACATATCTTCACGTAGAAATTACTTGAATTGTGTTGTTTAATTGTGAGAACAAAAAATAGATTGATTTTTTGATATGGCTAGTCATCCTTCTCTTTCTCCCAGAACTCCAGAAGGGAATGAGAAAACATATCATTAATTACAAATATACCTTAGCCATAAGGTATTTGTGGGAATAAAAAATAACATTGGTTTCATTTGTAAAAACCACCAAACGTGGTTTATAAGAAATATGCTTAGTTTTTTTAGAATAAAAACTTCTTCACAACCATGTGGTGATATAAGTTTTCTTTCGTTTTATTATTTTGATATAAAGAAACGCACTTTTTTTTAGTTTTGGTAGAAAAAGAATATGTTAACGTACACTTCATATCGAGTTAAATATAATTGAACGCTAATTTGTACTTTGGTTTATTTACTATTATGTGTTTGCTTAGTACCCTCTTTGTGAACAGGAAGCATAACATTTTATAATTTATTTCTGTAATTCTTGTTATAATTTCCTACTCCTTTAGAGAAAGCATCATAGTCAGTGACATAAATTTGTTTCCTAAATCACTAAAATATAGTAAAACAGATTTTAACTGTCTTTACTTAAGAGTACCGACTTTATATTCAACCTTTCATGGGTGAAAGTACTATATTTTAATAGTGACATGAACACTATTAATTTTTTCCCTTTTCTTTTTGAAGCTTTCGAAAAAAAAGTGAGAGTGAAACATACTTAGTATTATGTCTAGACTTAAATGATTGGATGTTTTTGATATTTTAAACGAATTATGTCTTAGGGTGGTTTGATTATTTTTATTCGATGCCTAAGCTGAAGACAAGAATAAAAGGATTAAACGTCTACTTGTTGGAATTAATGAGCCATTGGTTCCATAGGATGTGTGTTATTTCATAAGAGAGTTACTTATATTCTATTTTTTCTGCAAGAATTTCTTTAAGTTTTGCAAGCAAATATGTCTGATTGTACATAATAATAATGTTTAGATAATTTGATCGTTATCCCTAAGTAAATTATACGATTTTTATTCTACGGATAAGTAAAATTTCAGAATAAAAATCTTTTTTTTTCAATATATAAGAATGGCAAACTGCAAATTATTTTTCAGGGTTATTAAAAACTGTGTTTTGATATTAGAATTTTTTGAATATATTAAATACCTAGTAGTACATCGATGTTACATTAAACTAAAAAATAATTATATATTGCATTTGTCAGGAAATGTGTTAATAACTTAATAATGAAGTTCAGTTCAGGTTTTCATCTCTTTTTCTTATACAGCTTCCTTTCTTTTCTTCAAACTCAACTTGCCTCTTCACATCTGCTCTTTTTAATACGGCTTTTCGAAGCCGCTCTACTAACTGTAGTTCTCCCCTTCTCTTTTACTACAAATAACAAATATCATTTATGCTAACCCATATTAAAGCAATTCATAACGAACTCTTAAACAGTCTTAGACACGATTCAAAAAAGCAATTGATACAAGTATGAAAAATTTAGTAACAAGAGCTGCCGCTAGATGGAGCCACCACTGAAAGGGGTCTCATTTTAGGGAGACTGTCGCGTCTACAAAGGCTTGTGTGCCAAAATGCTACCCATTTAAAAAAAATAATACACGAGTTAAATTGTTTACTTCATGATTTCAAAATAATTAATATTAAACAAAATTTTCTCTTAGTTTCAAATACTTAATACTAGAACAAAAAATAGGAACTAACGTCAATATATCTCTATTAAATTTCTTTAACTTCGTTTTTTTTTCAAAATATTTACTAGAATTTGTGCTAAGGAAAACATATTACTTCCCTCTCAACCCCCAATTTCATACTACTCAACATAGTTGGACTCTGCGTTTAATTCAGTGTATCACAAAATATCAACGTTATGTTTAAAAGGAATTAAGCTTTTTCATTCTGATAAAATCATTTCTTTTCAATTAGGGTCATGATACAACGGCTACAGGTATTTGTTGGGCCCTGTATAACATTGGTTTAAATAAAGATGTCCAGGAGAAAATTCACGAAGAGATGGATCGAATATTCGGCGATGACACAGAGAGACCAGTTAACACAGAGGACCTGAAAGATATGGTTTATCTCGACCGCGTACTTAAGGTAAGGCAAAATTTATTTTTGTATCTTATATGGGTCTATCTTAGATGCCAAACGCTTTTAATTTCATTTTATGACATTGAACTTATATGTAATATAAAAACTCAAAAAATTGACAAACATCATTTCAGAAAACAATTATCAGGAGAAAAAAATTGCAACATAGATTCTCATATAACATATCGGGAATTTTTTCGAGTAACTTCTTCTAGGTTCCAAGCAATTTTACAAACCTCACCACCATCCTTCAATCAAGAAATGAAAGCAACATCCGAATGATCTTGATTGATGTTCTGAATGGCTGCTTCTTTCGGTAATCCAAAATCAGGTAATCCAAAAAGTAAGTTTCATTGAGCAACACAAAAAAATGAGACAACAATTTGCAAATAATTGCTATTAAATAATGAACTACAATATCGGACTATTTATGGTCATAGTTACCAGCATTGTTTAAGCATTGATCGTTGTGGAGGGCAACTGTTTGGATGCCAGTGTTAAAGAACGATGCAAACGGTAGTTGCAACCATCGGGTAGAAATGGATCTGGTCTCGATGTCGTCTAGAACTCTTGCCAATAATAAAAGACTTTAGGTGTTTAAACAGATGATAATCTCTAAATGCAATATCCAATCCGGAGGAGAAGTGGTCAAAAATTCTCATAGCAACTCCATAATTTTGTCCGCTATCGTGCACATTTTCATGACTTCATTGAGTCGCCGCTCCCACCTTCTGACCATGAAATCGCTTATTGTAAAGGATCCGTTCAATTCTGAAATTTGTCTGTGAATTTTAACTAACTTTGGTGTTCCTTGTACTGAGAAATCGTATCTCGAGTGCGGCTGGATGCTGATTTGTTTTGAGCCTTACTTTAGATTTTCACCAAACAAGCGCTGTATTTGTTAGCGAACTGAAAATGCTTTTTTCCTGCTTGTAATAACTCACTAGAAAGTATGTGCAAGCTTAAACTAACGAACGCAGCTGTTCCGTGGTGAAAGGTAAATACTCAACTTACTTTCTGGATAATTCTGGTACAGGGGTCGACAACCTTTTAGCTGCTGCGTGCCAAACCAGTCTACCAATATGATTCAGCGTGCAACACAGTAAGACATTTTTGAAACATTTCTATTCTCACAATAATGCATGCAGAGCTAGAGAAGAGAGGTCAATAATACAGATTTGCAGGTTTACTTGAAATTAATATTTCATCTCATTTAAAGATATTTCTTAACATAAAAATAGAGAATGCAATATAACCACTAATTCTTAAGCAACAGTAAAAAAATTTTTAATTGTACATATGTATTTTTAAACATAATTATTAAAATAAGAAATAGACAACATGAACTATAAATATTTCCCTTCGTTATGAAATAAAAAGATAAATAAAAATTTTGATGTGAACCCAGTGCTTGCATCGTTCTACTTTCATATACGCAAAATCAGGAGTATGATTTGTGACTTTCAATTTGACACAATGTTGAGCACTCAGTTATTAAAAAATTTCTTTGCGGACGACTTGAAATGTTTTTCATTTGAGGAAAGATTTTTCCTTTTTGATATGTAGAATCAAAAATGGAAAGCAGAGTACATGCACTTTTCTCTCTTCAAACTGTTAAATCTCTCCAGCAGCGACGTTTAATAATTTACAAAATAGCTGAAGTTTACTTTTAGAGTTATCTTTCAGGTTCTTCCGTAAATGTCTATAATTCAGTCAAATAACGTCAATTACAAATTTATCAACTTCCATCAACTCAAAAGTTGACAAATTCATAAAGTGGTGAAGAGTGCCACCGAAAATCGTGCAGCGTGCCTCTACTCCTGCTCTAGTATATTAAAACTTATAAATACTTGTATCAAGCAAGATTTAGTGACATCACCAGGAAAGGGATAATATGATTTACTCACACTGATGCAAATGCCATGAAATTGATAACATCTCCACCTTTTCAGTTAGGAGGATGCCCAATTAATTATCTGCATCACAGTATGGTTTCCACGACGGACATCTTTACCCTTCCGAAAGTCTGATCGAATAACAAGCTCATATAGAAATTTGTCTCGACATCTTAAGAAAGTGCTCAAATTTAGAGGCTGAACAATATTTTTCTTGGCTTGAAAGCATTTGGTTACAAGAATAAAATTTTATAAGGGATAAGCTCTAAAAATAATGACATTTGTGTCAACTATAAGAAACACTTGTATTTTATTTTGAAAAACTCACTGCTCATTACTATTATAGAAATATTTCCATATTATTTCGTTATTATTTTTTTAAATAAAAATGTCTATTTTATTGCGTATTGATAATATCTTTTTTTTTTAAATTAATTAGGAATCCCAGAGACTTTACCCATCTGTCCCAGTTATTGCAAGGCGAATAAGTGAAGATACAAATATATGTATGTCTGTTCTTTCCTTCTATATTTTAACTTTTAGAATTGCTTGTATTCACTCAAACAATGTAAAATTGTTAAAGGATCGTTGCTAATGATTAGATTTGGATTATTCCATTTAAAATTCTGTGTTTTGACAAAATATCTGTTATCTACTTAAACATTCATAACCATCTTTGTTTCACATGCCGTAGAAATACATTCATTAACTTTTAGCAACACATTTTAAAAGTATTGTTTCCACAGCAACTTTCCATCAAAATAATGAGTATAAAAATTACCACTTTATAGCAACAAATGCGTTTAACGGTACATTTTTAAAGTATTGCTTTTCAATTCTGCTTAAAGTTCCTCAGCAACTTTCCATCAAAAGAATAAGCATAAAAATTACCACTTGATAGCAACAAATACATTCAACAATACAATTTTAGAAGTATTGCTGTTTCCTCAGCAACTTTCCTTCAAAAGAATGAGCACATAAAAGTTGATACTTCATAGCAGTGGTTTTCAAATTTTTTCAACTCGCGGAACCCCTAGATCAAGTAGGTGTTTTTTAGTCCCTAGAACTAGAAAGTATTTTCGTAGAACCTTATTCCACTTACATACACTTAGA